>JAIUSX010000326.1:0-89564 GCA_026573805.1 Hesperophylax magnus | reverse complement strand
TTACTATTTTACTTTCTCAACTCTCTCTAAACTCATTTTAAAAATACATTGTATTATAGTGAAAATATCTCACCGTTGATGACAGAACAAATTATGTAAATTTAATAATTTATACATAATTTGTTCTGTCATCATAATAATTTATATTTTCATCCAGCAACAACAATTCTAGATAGTTACTTTTCGTCCTCCATTTCAAACTTTGCCCTAAATAAAAATACCACATATAAGAATACCTTGAAATATTTCATATCTGTAAATTTTTTTATCACTGAAACTCCATAGTAAACAAATAAATAAATCAATTATTAACGTACCTTTCCCTTTAGAAGATAAACTTCTCTTCTTTAATATATTTCTGATGAAATCGACAAACTGAACCTGATTATTGATATTCATACAATGGGAATTTGTATCCGGTTAGTTACTGGAAGTAGCTTTATCAGCATTAGCTTTTTGAACAATTTACTACAATCTAACAATAAATACAAATAATCGTATAAATAGCACCGACCAGTGACGACTTTTTAACGTAATACTCATGTATTTATATGTATTATCAATTTGTTGTTGTTTTGTTATTCCAGGTAGCATTAAAGTGGGGGCTGTACCCATCAAGGCAAAACCAGGACCCCGAGAAGAAGATGGAGGGAGGATCCACCTTGCGGAAAAAGACATAGACATAAGAGATGTTAAAAAGGAATGCTTAGGGCATTCTGAAAGTATTACCGAGACTGCAGGTAAAATCGATTTTTGTTTGTCTGAATCAGTTTTAATAATCTTCGAGTTTCATATATATACTGACTTATTGAACTTTATCCGCCATCTTTTCCAGGAATGATAACGGTCCTGAAGACGCATCCTGGAAAAAAACATTCGTGTCCCCATTGTAACTACTCCTGCTCAGAGAAATCACGTTTAACAATTCACTTACGCACCCATACTGGAGAAAAACCTTATGCATGTTCCTATTGCAACTACACCTGCACACGCAATTCAGCGTTGACAGTGCACTTGCGCACCCATACTGGAGAAAAACCTTTCTCGTGTCCCCATTGTAACTACTCCTGCTCCCAAAAAACTCGTTTAAAAGTGCACTTAAACACCCATACCGGACTAAAACCTTATTCATGTTCCTACTGCAGCTATTCATGTTCTCTAAAGGGAAATTTAAAAAATCACATTCTTACCCATACCGGAGAAAAACCTCATTCATGTCCCCATTGTAACTACTCCTGCTCAGAAAAAGCATATTTGATAGTGCACTTACGCATCCATACCGGACTAAAACCTTTTTCATGTTCTCATTGTAACTACTCCTGCTCACGCAAGTCAAATTTATCAGTGCACTTACGCACCCATACTGGACAAAAACCGTATTCATGTTCCTATTGCAGCTATTCATGTTCTCTACTTGGATCTTTAAAAAGTCACATTCTTACCCATACTGGGGAAAAACCTTATTCATGTTCTCATTGTAACTACACCTTCTCACACAAGTCAGCGTTAACAGTTCACTTACGCACCCATACTGGAGAAAAACCTTATGCATGTTCTCATTGTAACTGCTCCTTTTCACATAAGTCAGCGTTAACAGTGCACTCACGTACTCATACTGGAGAAAAACCTTATCCATGTTCTCATTGTAACTATTCCTTCTCGCACAAGTCAGCGTTAACAGTGCACTTACGCACCCATTCTGGAGAAAAACCTTACATGTGTTCCTTCTGCAGCTATTCATTTTCTCGAAAGAGAACTTTAAAAAGGCACATTCTTACCCATTCTGAACATAAAAACCTAATTCATATTCCAACTGTTACTACTCCTAATATTGTAATTGCACCCACAAACAGTGCACTCTTATAACCTATGCTGGCAACAAACTTTATTCATGTTTTCTTCTATTTCATTCTTACTCATTCCAAAGGAAAACTATATTTATTTTTCGAAGAAAAGTTCCTTTAACCAAATATCATTTTGTGACAGCATTATTTATTGAATGGTTATCTACCTTTGTAACAGTACACTTTTTTTCTTTCACATTTTTTTAAACTATCTCTCCATTTTTAAGTCCGATTTAGAAATTTTCAGTTAATTTAACATTGTGGATAAAAGTGAATACATGACTGTCAATAGATGGTGACAGAAGCGGTGGAACGTTATAAAAGTAACGTATTTGTAAACATGAAAAACAACAACAACAAAAAAATTACTTAACCCACAGATACCCACACTTTATAGTCTTTTAAAAATACATAAACTGAACATACGTTTTATGTCAGTAGTTTTTAAATTTAATGCCCCAAAATTAATAAAAAATAGCATCGACAATAAATAATGTAATTATTAATGCTAATCTGTTTTAACCAACAAACACAGTTAAAAATTCGTTAGAATTAGTCGATTACTTAAAGAATTTGGAAATCCCTAAACACGTTAAGTTTGTGTCCTAAGATGTAATAAATTTATTTCCAAGTATCCCCAAAAGAAGAATTTATTAAATTCTTTAGTTATCAATGTTTTTTTAAACAGAATTACTTTTGACTGCTTTGGCATAGCGAGAGCTTATAATAAAAAATAAAAATTCCTATAATACAATATTTAAACAAACAGATGGCTTAGCGATGACCAGTATTATGGCCGTTTGTATTGTGTTATTTTCGGAATTTCCCTCCCCCTTATTCCTATGTTATTTTTTTCTCACTAACTCAAATTCCATTTGTTAATTAATTAATAATTTTTGTTGGTATATTGTATAAAATGGTTTGCTAAAATTTATTATTCACTATTTTTATTACTATTATTACGATTTATTTACTAGTTACACTTAAAATAAATTGTTGAATCCGTCAGTTTAACGTTTACCTATATACTTTTTTCTTTCTGTTGTACGTATTTACTGAAAATTACTCCGAAAATGGTGCCTCCTTCATGAAGTATATTATGTAACCCAACATGTACTAGATATGTAATTTAAATTTTAGAGCTAAATAAAAATATTTAAAAAAAGAATAAAAAACTTTCACTACAAAAGTGCAAAACACAAAAATCACGAAAAATTATTTACTTTGTGCACCTCGATTCTTGCTTTTTTCTATTAGTTATGGATATTTGATAAAAAATGGTCAGCGCTATACGGTTGCATGTATATTTTCACTTTTTTTTTTTTAGTGAGGCGAAACGAGAAAGAGCTATATGCCGTTTTTAGACGTTTCCATTTTAGTTGATCAACTTTTATTGAACGACAGGATTTTTAACTAAAAACATGAGCATCTTTGTTTAACGAAGTTAACTTGTCAATACGCTTTCAAGTGTGGAGTTTGTAATGATCTGCACTTTTCAAACTTTTCCTTCTCTTCTTTCTACGATAAATTTTATGTATATATCCGGGGTAGGAATAGCCTCCCTGCCGTCCTTACAAGCCTTTGCTCCTCTCTTTATTACACACCCCTTCAACTGTGTGCATCATAATTTGTCTACGTGGTTTATGGCCTTGAACGTAATCATTTCACGTGACGGTCCAGTATAAAAAGATTTCACCTAACGTTGTGTTGGCTTTTTTGTTTCTCGGTATAGAAACCTAGTTATCTTTGTATGTGTGTGGTACCCCTCGGTTCTTTTGAGATAGAGTGAGTTGAATCCATTACCGCTGTGTTTTAAAGCCATTTCATAAACCTTATTTTTCTGAGTCGCCTGCTCTTCAACTAGCTACGTGATTCTACCTGTCATAGGGTTATGTGAGTATAATAAAATGTTAGATTTTATATATGTGATAAACATACGATAAATTTATGGTGTTAGTTGTCGGCGCCATCCATGTATATATTTTGGGAGGGAAGGGAGAGGAACGGGAATAAATTTGTTCAAACTAAAGTTGGCTCCTCCTCTTTACCAAACAAAACCGATGGATGATAATTTGAACAAGGCGATCGATATCTGCGTGTCTGGATATCCGAACCGGCCGGGTCTCCCCTTGTTCCAAATTGGCAACCGTCACGCCAGAATAAAGAATACCAGGTCTCCTCACCAATTTCAGAATTGCCCCAACCTCAATGCACCTACAGGAAAATCTACTTTACTGAATATAGAAGGGGAAAACCATGACATCCCTTGTCACGAATCTAGTCGCGAAAATGTGACACGTAAGGTCCTAAGTTACATGCCACCTCTAGAAAACGCTGTAAATTCCTCGTCGTCGGGAATTTACATCCCTTTCTAGGTCAATAACATAGATAACACACGACGATCTTGTCGACATTTAGCCCGCTTCTATCGATAGGTTGTGTGCCTACCCATTCAGCCAATTATCATGTGAGATATATGTAAGGTTTTACTCGAAATGCCAAATTTAGGATGAGGACTGTCTGTATTTTAATATTTGGTTCCAGTAATTATTTCATGAGGATACTAGCATCCTCGTGTATTAGGTATGGGTAACTTCTATTGAATACCTATCCTCTCAGGTAGGTATAAACGGACAATTGGTTTGATTTTTGGCATTTAATTTAAAGAGGCTGCCTACCTCTCGAAAGGAACCTTTTGAGAAAAGTTGTTCGGATGGTAGTTTTATTTCGGAGATTACCATCTCCCCCTTTTGACTCTAGATTTGTTCCTGTGTATTGCAATTTGTAAATTAGAAAGTCAAACAATTGATAAAAAGTATTAAATTAGAAAGTCAAATAACAGATGAAAAGTATTCATTTTTGTTCTGTCTGGTTGCATCCGATCGCTTTCTATTCGGGCGGTCATACGCTAGCAAAACTCCCCCTTCGACTGACTGTACACCGCGCCTTGTCCCGGCTGGTGGTGATCGCCGTTTTAAATGGTACGCCAGTGTTTTGGTAGGTACTTTGTAGATAGGTGTTTTTTTTATACTGCGAATTTATATTGGTTGGGTAAATTCTCAATATGACCCTCGGTCCGAAGCGCCCTTGAGGTGATTTTGCACAAAAACGGCGCCATACAAGTCATCCAATCATTATTATTATTATTCCCCTAAAACAAATATTATCGGCCTACATATACATATAAAAGATCATTGGCCCGTCTCCCTTTTCAGCTGATAGATAATCTGATTGACACATTCCCTTTTGAAACATTATTTGGGCGGCAGGGGCTGTAAACTTCGTTTCTGTTGTTCTGTTGCATCCGTCCTTAAGGGTCCTCTGAAATTTAATAAATAATATAAAAAAACTCACCCAGTTAGCCATCTCCCACTCTCAGCGTGAAGTCTACCTGGTTACACACTAAATAGCTAAATCAGTTTAGTTTTACGGTCTCCTCCCTACCGGCATTCCTTCCTCCTTTTAGCGAAATCCTTGCAATTTGTTCAATTTTGGTCCCCTCCCTACGCCTATAAAAGGGTAATTAAATAACTCTGTAAATAAAATTGTACCTCCCTAATCTCTGTCAGGATTCGAACCCGAGTTTTATGATTTGTTTGGATTCTCTGGTTTACGGTCTCCGTGGATAGAAAGCCATCTCGCCAATCATTAATTCCTCCGTAATCCGATCAAACACTTCCTGCCTTTAAATACGTTCACTCTGTTTTAAACGCAATCATTATCATTATTATTTCCATGTTTTTAAGACAAGCAATCTAGTTCGAACTGTATACGAAATCACGCTTAAATCAACACAACTTTATAACACAATTTGAATTCACTAATTAACTGTAATTTCACACAACACTTCTGATTTATATCGATTTCTCGGAGCTGTCAACGTATCCGAGTTCAAAAACCGACTGTCCCAACGATCTCTTCTTTCCACCTTCCCGTGGGAACGTGTTTACGTATAAAACCTGCCTGTCAATAAATCTTAGGTCGTTAGTCTAAACAAAAAATTTTTTGGAGTAGGTACATTCATTTCGTTCATTTTATGTGAGTATTCAAATCATCACAAGTTGATCAACCATAATCGGAACGCCTGAACCCTCTATAACCGCACATACAGAACGAAAACTCCGAAATGGCGGTTCAGACAGTTCGATATTAGTTGAACAACTTTAATTGAGCAATATTTCAATTGTACAAAGTTGCCGAATTGCTGCATACTTTACAGTAACGTGATTTCATTTCAACTTAATTACTACTGGAAATAACGATTTAAGTCGGGGGAGATGGAAATACATGCCTAAAATAGGTTATTACATTATTTGTTCGGGTTCAAATAATTTAAGCGTTTTTATCACCTTCAAAATTGAGTTTAATGGCACTTTGATGAATCTTTACCATCTTCCCCTAAACAAATAGTTGTTTCTTGTAGTAGATAATTAAGTTGAAATCAAGTGTTACTTTTAGAATTTTGCATACTTGCGTGAAGCGGAATTAGACAACTTTTCCCTCGTCAAAACTTTATTAGAAATAACATTGAGATGTCACATTTTTCACTCTTTTTTGATTTTTTATGTTAAACCGCACGAGAGTCCCAACTGCTCCCAACTGTCTGGAGCCAGTGAGACTATGGCATCCACAATTGTGGTTTGTTGTGAGGCTGAAGGTAGTAAAGAGGGGAAGGAGATGGGCAAGAGGAAGGTGGAGAAGTACCTGACAAAACATCTCTTGTCACCAAACACGGCCAAGGCTATTTAGCGGAACATTATTCTAAAAATTTGAAAGAGTTCTTAGAGCAAGCCTTCATGTCAAGAATTTCCAAATCGGCTGAGATGCTGAATACATATTACATTTCACATTATGCGGTTGTGCAAACATTTAGTAATTAAGTCATTAAGTAAGTGTCTTTATTATCACGAAGAATAAATTTGAGTAATTCGTCGGCCATGACTTACAATTACTACATAAATTATGTCACATTTTTTGCTATTTCAATGACATTTTCTCATGTTCGTTCTGCAAAATGTCAGAAATTATAGAGACGCTCGCACGAATAATTAAAGTTGACGCCATCTTGATTATAAATATAGGTTCAAGACTGAAAAGTCTGAATGAAGTCTTTTAATTTTTGTCGTTCATCTGTCCAGGTCTTTTTAGGTTCATGCTTTATTTTTACTTTTACTTTATCATTTATCCGTTTTTTATGTCTTGATATCTAAAATGTGATTATTTTTCGTATCAGGTAATTAACCCAAAAAAGAGTGCTTTGTCTGAGATGTCACTGCGATGCCAGTTACCAGATGCTAATGCGTAACGGTAATTTATCCATATACTTTTGGAACCGGTTCTTCAAAAAGATAAAACCGTGGGTGGGTTGCTAGAGAGTATCAAAGAATATACTATTTTTTTTTTAATTTTTCATATAAAGTTACAAAATTAAGCAGTTCTAGCCCTCTAGAACTATTTATTATCATTGGCTCCAGCAACATCAAAGGAGCCGGTTCTATGTGACCGGGACAGGAATATCGACCATCTCTATAAATGGTTGTCACATTAATGTCAATATATTCTGGATATTCCTTTGCTTCGGTCTCGTCAATAAAAGAGAGATTATTATAATAACCAAAGCATTTTTAAAGCAAAGTTCTACTTTTCTGATGACGTGCTTCAGTGAAACGCCTTGAAATTGTCTGCCGCGCTTCGTCTTGTACATGATTAGGTTATTAAATTGTTTGTTCTAAGCATATATCGCTTAACACTGGCTGCTGTCACATATTAAAATCAAGCGATTAGTAACCTCTTCTAATCTTGACCGTGAGTGAACATCACAAAATTTATTATTCACTTCAAAAACTGGAAACTTATTTTGTGGCGCCATGTTTTTAGAAGAAGAAATGATCATTGTTTACAAAATATGTTGGTTTTTTAAACAATAAAAGCGGTTAAAACTAAGTATAATGGTCATAGAGAGAGGTTTTGTTACAGACCTTATTTATTTTGAGCTGATATCATTTACCATCCCAAAACACTATACTGTACTGCATATGATGATTAGTTTCTTAACTCTTGGGTATACAGTGCTTGTACGCAGTTACGTATTTTTATTGTATGAAAAAATTGTTCCAACCAATCAAAAATAAAAATTGAGAGTTCTTCACTTTCTGTACGGAGCAAACTTGGCTTTTGTTAAGTCCTTTAAGTTAGTCCTTAACTGAGCGGTCGCTCTTCTGTCGTTGGCAAAGTGGCAGTTTATTGTAGAGCGATACAAAAGTTCATAATAAGTGAATAATTTGTATTGCTCCGTTTTCGCGAAAAATTACCCGAGGGGCGATTGCGTTTTTTTGCACATAATTTCATACTTAAACTATGGTTTCTATATTCTTAAAAACACACTTCACCACATTCTAAACATCTGCCCCGATGACGGACACTCTAAGGATTTTCGAAACGTTAGCTATAGAAGGAGGACGCGCAACTCGGCATAATAACCCACGATGATACTTTCGGTGAAAATCTCAAATCACGTATAATGTTAATGTTTGTATTTGGAGATTTAATTCGCCCTTATTTATTTTCAGCTGATTTATCACAGCAGTGTCATGGATTTTCCCAACCCAGAGAGTGTTTCCATCAAGACTGAACCATGGTCGCAGGAAGAAGGCTCAGGTAAAATGGCGTATACGGATGTACAAATCCACCTCTCGGATGTGAAGAAAAAATGTTTGCAAGGTGTTGAAAGTGTACAGCCTACTAGTAAGTTGCATTGCATATCATAGAGATGTTTAAGATGGATGCAGTAAGAACATGCTTGTTTCCTACATCGCCTCTTTTCGTCCATTCTTTTGATTAACCTGAACCTTAGTAATTTTGCTTTACACGCAACTGATGAACTAAGGAAACAATTAAAATTTTATGGCCGTAAACAGTTCATATTCCTCAATCCGTTGCCTTGTCACATATGTTGTAACTCCGGATTTGTCTCACAAACTATTTATATAAAAAATCCCAGGTCAACAAAACCATTCGACTTTATTTGTGATAGATAACATGCATCTCGGATGGCTTCTTTAGGAGGCGTTAGAAAATCATTCTGGGCGTCGAATTTAAGGTTCTAGTAGTTTTTTTAATAGACTCAAACCCTGCATTATCGACACTTATGTGCCATCTATGGGTAACGTCTTACACTACTATAAAGTGCCTTCTATGACTAAACTCTTAAACTGCTCTCCAAGATATTACAACACACGCACACTAAATAACGAATTAAGTTACTATTACAGTCTCTCGTGTCTAGGATGAACGAAGTATGTATGCAGAATAAGTTAATGATGAATGTACATAAATCAAAGTCATCGTGTTTGAAAAAGACAGTACAAAATTAATAAGATCAATACTCCGAGCAATAGTAAAAAAAGAGTCCCAAATACAGAGATAGAAAGGCAGATGAGGATATTGAAAGAATTTAACAGGACTGAACGCTGTTGGCACTAATAAAAAATAGTCAGAACAATCACAACCATCAGTCTACCATGGAGTGCTGTTGCCAACCCTGATATAAGGGCAGTGGGGCATTGACCTATTGGAGGAATGATGAAAGTAGATTGAAGAAGCTATCTGTACGTACATCTATTAATATAAGGAAGAATGTCTGTGGCAGGCGACTGGCTTTGATTTATATACACATCTACAGTTTTCTTCCGAGATTGATGATATTTTGCACACTCGACTTTCAAAACAAAATGAAGGCGACTGTCCATGAGAGATTTCTAAAATCCCCTTTTCCCACGCCTTCAAGTAGAATTTTGATACTTCTTGATGAAATTTTGCACACTCGATGTCCAAAATAAGAGAAAAATTGCTGTTTATACTTAATTCAGCTAGTGTGCGTATTCGGTTCAATGAAAACTCGAAATTTAGCTTTGAATTTAAGTGTTATTTTCAAAATTGGAAGTGTTTTTTGAAGAATTCAGACAAACGATAAAGAAATTTAACAAAGTTATTTTATTTTCATTTTCCAAAATTCAATTATAATAATTATTGAATAGCCAATAATATTCGCTTAGACGTGAATTAAAACAAGTTATTTCATTTTATTAATCTCTTCCCTAAAAATACATACAACATATAAGACATTACGACGAAACAAATCATACGTTTCTGTAATTTAAAATAAATAATTTGATTCACTTTAGAAAATAAACATCACTCCTTTGATATATTTCAGATATTAATCGACGTAATAAACCTATCGGATCAACGATTTTGTAGAGTGGAATTTGGTATCTGCTTCGTTACTGCAAGTAGATTATCACCAGGAGTCTTGTTAAATAATATACCACAGTCTAACAATAAATTATTTAAAAATTCGCGATGAATTTTTAAAGTTATATTCTTATTATATGCATTACAAAATTGTAGTCGTTTCGTTATTTCAGGTAGCATTAATGTGGAGACTGTACCCATCAAGGCAAAACCAGGACCAGAAGAAGATGAGAAACTCCCTTATACGGAAATAGACATAGACCTGCCAGATCTTAAAAAGGAATGCTTAGAGCACTCTGAAAGAATAACTGAGACTGCAGGTAAAATGGATTTTTATTTGTCTGAATCAGATTTAACAATCATATCGTTTCGTTATGGAAACCGACTTATTGAGCTTTATCCGTCATCATTTTCAGACATAATAACGGTCCTGAAGGCGCATTCTGGAGAAAAACCTAATTCATGTTCCCATTGTAACTACTCCTGCTCAGAAAAATCACGATTAACAATTCACTTACTCACCCATACTGAAGAAAAACCTTATTCATGTCCCCATTGTAAATACTCTTGCTTATATAATTCAACTTTGACAGTGCACTTGCGTACCCATACTGGAGAAAAACCCTATTCATGTCCCCATTGTAACTACACTTGCTCACAAAAATCACGTTTAACAGTGCATTTACTCACCCATAATGGATTAAAACCTTATTCATGTTCCCATTGTAACGACTCATTCTCACGGAAGCCTTCGTTAAAAGTGCACGTACGTACACATACTAGACTTAAACCTTATTCATGTTCCTACTGCAGCTATTCATGTTCTCGGAGGGGTAATTTAAAAAATCACATTCTTATCCATACTGGAGAAAAACCTCATTCATGTTCCCATTGTAACTACTCCTGCTCACACAAGTCAGATTTAACAGTGCACTTACGCACCCATACTGGAGAAAAACCTTATTTATGTTCCCATTGTAACTACTCCTGCTCACGCAAGTCAAATTTAACAGTGCACTTACGTACCCATACTGGACTTAAACCGTATTCATGTTCCTACTGCAACTATTCATGTTCTCGAAAGGGAACTTTAAAAAGTCACAATCTTACCCATTTTTGACATAAAAACGTTATTCATCTTCCAACTGCCGCTAGTACTGCTCACCAAATTCAACTTTAAATGGTGCACTCATCCAGTGTACCCATTTAACCCGTAATGCAAATAAACATTATTCATGTTCGATTGCAGTTATTTACATATGTTCACGAGAGGTAAAATTATAAAGTCAGAAATCTGAACAACACTTGAGGGAAACCGTATTCATGTTACGACTGCAATAGCCATGTTTACGGAAGGAACAAATAAAACATCACATTCATACCCATTCAGTAGTAAAACCTTATTATAATAATTAAAATAAAATAAATTTTGTTTGAATACGCCTTCATTATATATATTTCTAACCAACCGGTTTTAGTTCAACCCGAACCTTCTTCAGGGTTTATAAAAACATACTAGTATACCCCCAAAGTGTTTGCTACAAGTGAAAAATTAATATCGGCGAGTACGGCCGAACAAGCAATAATGTTTAAAAAGTATTCAATTAAAATTATGTGTATCATTATCAAATTCAATAAACAGTGCATTTTTTACCTGTGTCCTCTTCGATTCATAAAGCTAAAAATGCGTGGTCAAAAGAAGATTTAATTAATGCATATAAATAACGAAATAACATTAAATTAAAAATCTAAATTTTACACATTGAATTTGTGCATAATCTTTACCCAATTGAATGGGTACTCTTTTATGATAAAATCATGAATTATGTTTCCATAGAATCATTCAAAAAACGTTTAATCCTAGAAAAAATAAAAAACCTCTGTAATTCTAAAAATAACCATAACCTGCCACCATCTTCACAATATAAATTTTATGATCGGGTACAAAATCTATCTTCTGTACAGTTTAGCCCAAAAGAGATTACATTACTCTCCAACATAACCTTCACTACACCAAAAATAATGTTAACAGTGCGATTAAAAATGTAGCAGACGGCCCTATACTTCTTTCCAACCACATTTTTTTCCATTATTTCTGGCTTTCACCCTTCAAGGGTGTTCTTGGCCATCATTTAAAATTATTGAAAAATGAAATGTGAATTTAAATATTAATTTTATTTAAATAGGCAATTTTCAAAATTATAATGAAAATCGGAGTCGAGTTCAGACTTGAGATGAGATGTTGAATGGAGGGGAGGCAATTTTAGATAAGGCTTGATAGAAGAGAGGATATTTGTTTAGAGAGGGACAACCAAAAAATATGTGATCTAAAGTTCCCACTTCTAGACCACAGAATGTACAATCTGGGGAGTCAAGGATGTGAATTTTAAAAAGACGGGAAGGAACGGAACAATGTCCGATCCTCATTCGAATGAGTGAAGAAATTTCTTTTTTGGAAAAATGAGGGAATTGCTGAAACCACGGTTTTGATGGAATAGTCCTTTGTATTGAGGCATAGCAGGCTCCCTTGGATTGACTAGCAATGTGCCAATACTCCGACCAAACATTGCGGATCTATCTTTGATGATGGAAAAAATGTCAGATAGGGGAATGTGGTTTACGAGGGTAACAACAGGGTTGGACGCTCCTTGTTTTGCCAAGGCATTCGCAATATCATTACCCAAGACACCAACATGTCCAGGAATCCAAATCAGAGTTACAGTTTTACCAGAGCTTTGAATGGAGGCTATCATCTCTCGAATAAGGCATACAAAGTGATCATCAGGAATGAATTCCAACCACATTCCAATATAAAATTGCTGAAATTCTTCAAAATCAAGTTTCAAAGTGACATATTTTGAAACTTGAAAATTATCAAAAAAATGATTTTAAGTAATCAACAGATACCTTAATTTTATAGTTAATTAAAAATACATAAACCGAAAAAACCTAGCTGTCAGTAGTTTCTAATTATTGAAATCATATACCTCAAAATCTTTGGGCTTTATTTTAAGAGTATTTTTTTTACTTTCATAAGAATTATTATTAGGATGTGCGAAATAAAGTTGATTCATCTCTAAATAGAATAAAACAAAGTCGCTATCCGCGTCTGTCTGTTTGTGTGCTTAGCTCTTCCGGAAGGTTTACATATATAATACATGCATATTGTATTTGTAGAAAGTAGATTAAAGTCAAGCAACGCCGGGTACACGTCAGCTAGTGTCTGATAAAACTTTTCATTCTTTGTTCTCGTTTTTATTAGGAATAAATTGTATTTATTTATTTCTATTTCATTACAGTGTCTACCAAATATTTACATTTGTATATAATACATAAATTTAGAACTGTTTTTTATGTTGGGTGTGTGGTAGGTTTGAGTAGGTGACACTGTGGTGGGTAAAATGAATATGAATGGTATGAAATATACAATTCAGTATAGGTATTAAATAGGAAGTAAAAAGATAAAATTATAAACTTGTTGAACTCCTTTATGCATAATTTTACGATAATGTTAGTATAAAGTGACACGAAAAGTATTTATTTTATCGCACCTGAGCGATAACTGTGGCACAGGTAAAAATTGTTTTTTTAAATTGCCTAAATGTTCCTAGTTCTACTTTTTAATTATATTTTTGCGGCCCCAATAGAGAATATACCATTGTTATATTATGATGTTTTCTCGAATTCACCCAAAAATAGTGGCTGTATCTCAGAAGTCAAAGGTCGGTTGTCACATTTTTGAAATTGTTCAGGAGACAGGAAATAGTAATTTAGGATACCAAAGCTGTTAAGTTGACCTAACACAGTTTCACACTGTCGTAGGACAACCCTCTTTATACCTCTGTGTAGATGCTGAAAAAACTAAAAAGGTCTCATACATAACTCATTTTCACGGATAACAAGGCGGCTGAAAGCTTGCAGAACCCTATTTTGGAACCTACAATTTTGAATGAAAATTAGGACTGCAATAACTACATCTCACATGAAAATGCAGTAAGTGACAGTTCTACAGCACGCTGTATATTACAAATCAGTTAATTGTTCTTTTTTTTCCTTGTCACCACGAGTTTTCAAATATCACATTAGTTATTGTTATACGATTTAAATATAACTTTGCGACATTGTAGGGACTAATGCAGAATTATGTATATTCCGTATTGAATCTACTGCATGGTTCAGGAAATTTGTCATGTATTGACACCATGGTTACTGAAAGTCTATCAACTGATAATGATTATAATGTTTTTTTTTCTTTTCGCCGACGATCTAAAGCTATTGAAACTTATGAAAACTAAATTATTGTAATCACGTTCAAATATATAAGAAGATTGGTGCAAACTTAATAAACCTTTAAGTCAAGTCGAATAAAATTCTTTTACCTGATCCCCTCACCTTAAAATCCACTTCGAATCCCTTGAAAAAAATCAGCTTAATTGTCTATGATATATATTATCTATAAAGTCGGTCTTTCTATATAACCAATTTCAACCACTTGATGAAAGAATTTGAATTATTTTACTCTCAGATAGAAAACTTGTTTTCGACTAGACTTTTATTTTTAAAATTGGTAATGGAATTAAAGACAGCCCTGATTTACCGAGCCTAATCGCCTTCAACGTACCAACTATCCTCGATATTTTATTACTGTACTCTCTAGTTATTCTGATTCTTTGTAATCAAGTGTAAAAGCCCAAAGAGGGTGTGAATGAATAAATACCTTCAGTAAACCGCAATTGTTGTTGTTTTTTGAAGACTTTTGAGTTCTTGGAGGTCTCAAATTAATTTATGTTAAGACAGGTATTTGCTGTCGGCCACTCTCACAGTACTAAATTATAGCTACCGGTTTCAGACCGTTTCTTCCACTTTTGGGGACGTTGATGGTTATGATTGGTTATGAACTGCCTCCCGCTCGAAAGGCAGTGGCACTGGATGTTCTTCGTCTCTGCTTTATTCTGATGCCTTGCGGTATCCTAATAAGACTGACTGAGAGGTAGGCATTGGAATATCTTCAAGCAGATACATGGCGTGGTGGTCAGCTGGTGGTTCTGGAGGGAATTTCAGGGAATAAATGTAATAAGAAGAATATTATTCGTTGGTAAAGTTGAACTGATTTATTTCTCTAAAATGCGAGGTATTTATTTTAAATTATCGGTTAGCTGTCGTAGCCGCTCAGCCGAAAAAGTGGGGAAAGTGCGCTCGTTTCTTCCGATGGTTTAAGTAGGGAAGAAAAATGTTGCTTTGTCATTTTCGTGAATCCCTCAATGAGTGTATTCGTCTTCTTCTACTGTACAAAATTCCCTGACTCCCGGAGAGGAAATAACGATGTTCGACAAAGTCATTCTCTGGCAAAATTCTGCCAAACATCTTTATTTACACTTGCCACAGACGGTCGTAGACATCTCACATAGAGTTAAGTTTAAAAAACCAAGGAAAACCTACATCTACTTTACTTCTACGCAAAAACTTTATTTCAAACAAACTGCTCATCATTGTCAACTCAATCACCGGTCGGTGGTTGAGTTGACATCGCGTTCGGGTCCCGCTCAGGTGTAGTGTATTTTGATTCAAAATTCCTCGGCTGGCTAAGTCCTCACATCACAACACAAGCAGCATTTTTCGCTTATTGTGGTGGTAGTAGGAAATTTACAAATATTGTCTACTTACAATACTACACTTAAACCCAAATACCTACCGACGTAAAAAATACCCATAAAAGAGTAAGAAATTATAACAACCAATAATTATTTGCTTTAAACACAAATATTACTTGAAAACATCTTCAGAGAAAAAATAAATGACGCTGACGGGAATTGAACCCAGTTAAAAATAAGCCAACGTATCACAGTGTTTCCGTGCACCTGACCGGTAATCAGAAAGCGCGGGTTCAATTCTCGTCGGCGGTATTTATTTGCTATCGGAAAATTTGTCAATTTATATTTGTGTTTCAGGCTAATAGTTATTGCTTATAATAATTTGTTATCCTTTGTGTTTTTGCATAAAAACCTTGTTTTGTAAACACAAGTTTACTTTTAATAAAAAAAAAATAGTATTGTCAGTTTTAATCCATTAGTAACGTCATTTTGTGAATTACGTTTTATGTTATCGGATAAATCTAGGTTTTATTAGACATATTGTTTTTTAATTCACAGTTACTATCTATTATGTATTTTGTTAGGGCGCAACTGGCAACTGAACGGAATAGCAGGACGAGTTGTGAGCAGATTTGAATGAAAAATACCGATAGATTAGATACGAAAATCAGTAGATCGATTTTTTTTATTAGGTGCTAAATCCGCAGATTTCCCTAGAATTTCAGAATGGATATGTGGGGTATTGTTCACTCAATACTGGATTCCCCACAATATTTTTTCGAATCCACGAGGGAGGGGTTGCTAGAGAATTTCTGCTAGGAATAATACTCCACAATATATAAAAGAAAAATAGAATTCAGAAGTATAATTCCCCACAATATTTTTTTCCGTGTGTTGAAGAGGGTGGTTAGAGAATATCAGGAAAATATTCCCCCGTCTTTTCTCCAGTTTCTATTGGAACCGGTTCTTCAAAAAGAAAAAAAACCGTCTGTCGTTTCTTTCAGAATAATGGAGAAAAGTAATTCTTAGTTCGTTTTCAACATGTTTTTGAACATTTAAAAATTGTGTAAAAAATTACGAATTCTACAGGAATAATATTAATGGTTCCAGTGACAGCAAAGGAGCCGGTTCCATGTAACCGGGACAGAAATATCGATCATCTCTATAAATGGATATGTCAGAATGACAATGGTTCGTGAGTGGTTTATTTATGTTAGCTTTCTCTTGTCAGTAATTGTTGCTCCATCTTTGTAAAGAACTATCGTATGAACTACACAATAATTGTGTTAAAGTTATACGACTTGAGATTATTTTAATGACCAACACATTTTTAAAGCGATGTTTTAAAATTGAACTGCTTCTACTTTTCAAGTGACATTTCTTCATCGCCTCGAAGTTGACCGCCACACATTGCCTGGTATGTAAGTAGGTTCATTTGGGTAAATATTTACCTACGACTACCGGTTTTTACACGCATTTATACACGCATTTAAAAATAAACAATCATTTGATTCATCTTAATGACAATAAACATCAACTTTTTGCATTTATGATTTTGAAAAATATTGATATTTAATATTATTTACGTAAATAATAATTTACGAGAAAATTTTCCGTACGACACACCATTTTGACACACCGAGTTCTCGCATACTTCGCGTTTGTTATTACGTAGTGTAGGGCACTGCCAACATAACAATTAAAAAACACAATCGGATAGTTTTTAAAATTTATATGGCAAAACGGTTTTTTATATCATAGACAATGAAAAACATTTATTTATACATAAAAAATATTGTAAATAAAAAACCCCTTATTTATTAAAATTAACGTATTAAGCGAAGGTTTTTTGGTAAAGGTTACAAATTTCACGGTAAATATGGAATGTTTACTTTGAATTAATACTTGAATTTAGTTATATTATTAAATTATTACTAAAAGTTACTATAAATGTTGGGGAACCTTTAATAACGCCTGCTCGCGTCCCCTTTAGAATTATATCCCAGTTTTCAAGTAGTTTGTGGGCTACGCTAGGTTTATATAGACTGGTTTGTGATTTAATTCTAATACCTATTTTCCATGTTATTTTCTGTAACAAAAATTTGCCCCTTTAATAACGCCTGCTCGCGTCCCCTTTAGAGTTATATCCCAGTTTTCAAGTAGTTTGTGGGCTACGCTAGGTTTGTATAGATTGGTTTGTGAATTAATTCTACCTAATCCAACCTAACCTAACCTAACCTATCCTATAATAATCCAACCTAAACTATCCTATAATAACCCAACCTAACCTATCCTAATCTAACATATATATAAATCCAACCTAACCTATCCTAATCTAACATATATATAAATCCAACCTAACCTATCCTAATCTAACATATAATAATCCAACCTAACCTAACCTATCCTAATCTAACATATAATAATCCAACCTAACCTAACCTAACCTATCCTAATCTAACCTATAATAATCCAACCTAACCTAACCTAATCTATCCTAATCTAACATATAATAATCCAACCTAACCTATCCTAATCTAACATATAATAATCCAACATAACCTAATCTAACCTGTAATAACCTATAATAACCCAACCTTACCTAAAATGAAAACGTTTTATTTTTAAAAAATCGTAGTAAACCTTTAAATATCAAGAAACTAAATTCATCTGATGTTTGGTATCAAAGTTGATCGCCTAACAATTAACGGGTGCGTGTCGAGCGATCTCGAAAAATTTTCTATTATGCCGATTATGCCTTTCATGTTTCCCACACTGCCACTACACAAACAAACGCGAAGTATGCTAGAACTTGGTGTGTCAAAATAGTGCGTGTCGTACGGAATAAAACTAAATAAAACTTAAACTCGCAAATTAGTGCTTATTAATTGTAATAATGAGTTTGTTAATTGTTGATTTACGGTAGCTGTCACACATTAAAACCAAGCGATTAGTATATTTAAGTTCGGTAAATATATAGAAAATAGAGACTCACTTCAGACGCACATTAAAAAAAATGCTTTGCAGTAGTTAGATAATAGTAAGAAGTAAGTATTGCAGTTTCTGGAAATGGAAAATAATGATATTTCGTTAAAATTAAAACAGATTGTTACCTGGCGGCCATTGTTATTTATGTCAATGTTTTGATGTCACTTTTGTTTTTCTTCTCTTATTAAAACCAAAATATGAAACTACGACCCTAAAAAAGGTTCTTAGATTGTCAATTTGGGTTTAATTAAAACACGGATAAAAAAATTAATCTAAAAAAACAATCAAAAATTATTATGTCAAAACGTGGCGTGACAAAAAGACCTCAAATTTTGAGCTTTTTTTTATGAAATCGCTAATAAAATCCATTATTTTTATTGAGCTACAATTAGAGGCCCTACTGCATGCTAAAATCTCATCGATAACTTCTCTAAATAGTATAAAATAGAGTCGCTATCCGCGTCTGTCTGATTGTGCGCTTAGTTCTTCTAAACTACGCAACGGATTTTGATAAGGTGTTCACTATCATTTATAGAATTTCTTCCGGAAGGTTTATCTATGCAATACATGCATATTTTATTTATAGAAAAAAAACTTTTCGGACATCGCTAACCATGGCTAAACCTTATGAGATATATCAAAATAATTTAATACAAAATTGTAAAGCTTAAAAAGACCCTATAACCTCAAAAGTTCACCCCAAACCGTTCATCAACCACCAAGTCCCAACGCAGGGTACACGTCCGCTTGTGTTCCACTATTAGAATGCGATAAGCGGTGCATGTATGTAGACCGGAATCGGTAGTTTTAGTTGGAACGTTAGAAGAGTTGGAGGTAATTTTAATTAATTAATCTTGTCTCATCTAAATACAGGATTTTCCAATAAGAGGTGTTATTTTGATATTCAATCGTAAAAGATCAATGGTTTCGTTGCTTGTGTGGCACGTAGCGCCGTCTTGTTGAATGTAAACATTGTCCAAATCAATACCATCCAATTCCGGCCATAAAAAAATATTAATCATCCCTCGATAGCGCAATACATTCACCGTAACTGTTGCTCCAGCCTCATTTTCGAAAAAGTAAGGTCCAATGACTCCGCCGGACCATAAACCGTACCAAACAGTCACACGTTAAAAATAGAGAAGATTTTCAACAATAACTCTTGGGTTTTCCGAGCCCCTGATGCGACAATTTTGCTTGTTGACGAAGCCACCGAGGTGGAAATGGGCCTCATCACTCAAGATGATTTGCATTTGATTCACTCAAGTGAATTTTAATAATTTCAATGCGTTGTTGAAGCGTGTATCCATAAATATACCACTCTCTAGATCGATATCTTCGGGATTTTTGTATGTAACTGAATTATACAGTACTTAACCACATAAATACAATCAGTACCTACCGTGCGGAGCAGAGCAGTAGACAAGGTAGAGGAAACTCAAGGCCATTTAAAAAAAGATGCGACCATAGACAACATAATTGCTCTCAGCCTACTCTATTCATTCACTAGCCCAAAAAACTATTATAAAAATGTCTTGAAGCAGAAAAATGTCGAAATGTTTTCCAAGGGCAAGGTTCATCTGACTAAGAAAATAAACTTTTACAGTGCATTTCCTTAAGATGAAACTTGTTAATCTGAGAAGAAGAAACCCAAAATGACAAGAAATTTGCAAAAACACTGAAGAAAATTTCCAAAACATGATTGTCCGACAGTACGACGAAGAATTCCGACATTTTTCAGCCTCATGAACTCATGGTTACATATGTTTAAAAATCTTTAATTTCACCAAAACAATAAGATAATACAGGATAACACTAATCAATAACATGAATAAGTTTATCGATATAATAAATAACATTTATACGTTCTTAGCATTGTTCAAAAAACCGAATGAATAACCTAAAAGCTGTCAATTCACTTTAAACTTGAACTTACGTAGGTAGGTTGAATATATGTTTGTAACTCGCTAACACTATACTGGCTTATATTGTATTTTTATCACGAACAACTTTAACACGCAATATTTTCGACGGAAATGATAGTATTTCGGCAGCAAATGACAACCCGCGTGTATAAATAAACCATTCTCATTTTGTTTGAATGATTTGGAACTGTCAAACGGCAAAATTCCGTCATCTCTTTCTGTTACACGAATCATTATGATAGAGAGCGAGAGATCAAACCAATCATTCTGCTCTCACCAATGAGATCTGAGCTTTTAGCCATATTATTCGTTTTCTATAAGAATTTTGAGGTGGGCGTGGCGGTTTCAAATAGGTTTCGAGGCCAAAGCTTAGTTAAATGCCCCTGCGTGTATCGTTCCATTTTTATTAATGGCGTAGTTTCTACTTGTCAAATGTCAAAAAATGACAGCTTCAAAAGTAACATCTACCGAAATAGCGGGCTATTCAAAATAACACCTCTTATTGGAAATCCCCGTATAAAACTTCAATGATTATTTTAAATACTTACTTCGCATTGCTATTATATTATCTAACTGATACACAGTGGTTTTTCTATTATCAGTATTTATTATTTTCTGTTTATTTAACGTGAGCTCATCTAATCTAGACCCTGAGTGAAAGCATATATTTTTTTGCACTTCTTCAAACACAGCAAATTTATTTTGTGGAACCAATAGTTATCAGTAAACTCTAGCTTACGAGATATGTTGGTTTTTTAAACATAAAAGCGGTAAAACTAAGTGTGTTTTTTTTCCTTAGTTCTACACAAGAGGCCCTCAGGAAAATACTTTCCCTCGAGGCCTATGTTATCTTTGAGGATGCTGTTTGGAAGGCTTTTTTTAGGGAAACGAAGGAGAGGAAGTCCTGGGAAGGAAAATAGTATTAGGGGTGGTTAAGCACCATAGTATAATTGATTTTTGTTTCGGTTAGTTTGTAATTTCCTAGTTTTTTTAGTACCTAAATGATTGTGTTTCATGCCTCTATGCATTTATAATGTGCACTAATTTGGTAATTACTTCCCCGAATGCATAACAAATGGTTTTTGTATATGCTTCAAAAATAGAACTACTTGTCATCGTGCTTTTTCGGTGTTCTATTGTCTCTTAATACTGTTTTTGACGTGCCACCTGATAAGAGACTAATCTGCTGCGCATATTGCATGAGCCAGACGAAGCTTTACTATTGCAGGAAGGGATCTACAACAGGTTAGTGCACGTTTTTATTATACGTTTAGACGATTCTTGACCATAATCTTTGAGGTGAGAATAATTTCTCAGTTGTTATACTTTCTTGGGTATAAAGCTTGCCAACAAGGGGCGTATAGAAATCTGGTGGTCAGTGTGTCCAGGAGTGAAGGACGTTTAGATTCAACCCTCCCACTGTGGTGCAAGGCGGTGGATCGAGAGAGTCATGCTGGAGAGGTAAAAAAATCTTCCTCAACTAGTCTCTTCAAATCCGGCCCGCCATATCCGTGGGCAGACGCATCCGCCTCCAAGATCTATAGAATCCTCACACCATGAACCCGGGCACCCCTGCTAAGTAACCAAAAATAGCGAACCACTTGAGGTGACCTATGGCAGAGGTATTGGTTATCCCATGGTTCGCCTCCCAATTTGCAAATTGACTGTCGATTATTTTTGATGATATGAAGTGTTCATATACAGAGGTTTTGTTACAGACCTTTCTGATTTCAGCTAAGAACAATAACCATCATATAACAGGACGCTATCACAGCAGCGCCATGGATCTTCCCAACCCAAAGAGTGTTTCCATCAAGACTGAACCATGGTCACATGAAGAAGGCTCAGGTGAAATAACGTATACGGATATAAAAATCCACCTCCCGGTTGTAAAGAAGGAATGTTTGCAGTATGCTGACAGTGTTCAGTACTGTTCAGCCTACTAGCCAGTTGCATTGCATCATATCACAAAGGAGTTTAAGATGGACGCAGTGAGAATGGCGGCTTGTTTTCAAGTTCGCCTTTTTTCGTCCATTCTTTTGATTTTACCTTAAAAATATTGCTTTACACGCAACTGATGAACTAAGAAAACGGTTAACTTTGTATGCCCACAAACAGTTCCATTTTCCTTAAGCCTTTTCATTCTTTTATCATTAAATTAAATCATCTCAATTACTGTACTTAAAAAGTTTTTTTGAATTATCAGATAACTTAGCAACATTTGTATTTGTATTTGTGCTCCAATAAATATGTATTATCCGTAAAGAATCATTGGACCAACCCTGATGTGTAGGCAGTGAGGCATTAAACTGGAGGAAGAATGATAAAAGTAAAGTGAATGTCGTTGAAATGAGAACTCTGAAACGTTTGTGCGGTAAAACATTGTATGACTGCGTTTTATGTGGGGATCCGGAAAGAATGCAAAGACGAAATCACCTTACATTAACCATTACGCTTATATATATATTTTTTTTTTAATTCCTTTATTTTCCCCAATTTTTACATTAATTACATACAATATTATATAAATCAATACGAATAATGGCAACCCACTAAGGCGCAGCCTGTGCATGGGTAATATATGTAAGTTGTTATATTATTGTACCTAGAAATTAACAAACTGTGGGCATATAAAACAAAAACAAGATTACATTTTGTCTAAGCGGTTTGTATAAAAAGTGTTTACAATAGTGTATAGTGAAGTTATAAGTGTTTTGTGTAATAAATATATGGTGAATATTTTATGAGAAACATAAATTGATACAAATTAAAAAAAAAAATTCAACTGCTGTATCGAAAAGCTATAATTTTAACTCTTTTAAATATTGAGGAAGTTTAGTAATCACTTGAATATTTTTCGGTAAAAGATTGAAAGTACGAGGTCCAATGAAACTGCAGTGTGTTTGCATTTGTTTTGTGTTCGTTTGGGGAGTATAAAATACATTATTATTTCTAATGTTCATTCTGTTTTCATTTATTTCGAATTTATTTTTGTTTTTAAAGATGTATTTCATAGTTTGCAAAATAAATAGTTTATGGAGACAGAATATTTAGATTCTTTCTATAACTCATCTGTTGAAAATGTTTTTTTCCGATTATACATAACTTTATTCATTTAAGTACGAAATGCTTAGATTGTAGAGTGGAAGTGAATGTTAGTAGAAGTCGGTGGTGCCCGAGAAAGATATGGTGCGATTAAATCAAATTCTTGAGTCGGGTGATGAGTGTCCGCCGAGATAAAGTTGAGTAGCGGTCTTTCCTCTTTACCTACTCCTGCAGTTAGTTTCTTTAAGCCCAACTCCCTCTTATTCGTGTTTTCTTACTGGTATCCTTAAAAGTTACAATTTTACTTTTAAATTTGTATATAAAAATGTTTAAATTGTTTTTTTAATTTTTATATTTGTAAATTTGGAAATATCTCACCGTTGACGACAAGACAACTTATGTCAAACTGTAAATTATTTTTAACTGCTCACGCAGTAACAGCAATTTAAATTTTTTTTTCATTCGTAAAACTTAATTTAATCCCTATAAATGAAGTTATAAGGATGAAAATGAAATCTACTCTTAATATACGTGCCACATATCAGACATTACAAGGACACATATCATAGATACCTTCCTTGAAATATTTAATATTTGTAAATTGTTTTATGGCTGAAACCAATGTACTGTTTGTTTCTATAAAATATTACATTTTTTAAAGTACATTTCCCCTCAGAAAATCAGCTTTTTAATATATTTCAGATAATCCTCATAATAAACCTATCCGATTATTGATTTTTATACAATGGGAATTTTCATACACTTAGTTACTGCAAACTTATCAGCTCAGGAGCTTTTTTGAACAACGTAATACAATCTAACAATAAATACAAATAATCATAAAGATAGCACCGACCCGCTACTAATTTTTAACATAATACTTTCATGTCTTCAAATATATTACTAATTCGTTGTTCTTTTGTTATTCCAGGTAGCATTAATGTGGAGACTGTACCCATTAAGGCAAAACCGGGACCAGAAGAAGATGAGAAACTCCATTATACGGAAATAGACATAGACCTGCCAGACGTCAAAAGGGAATGCTTAGATCACTCTGAAAGTATTACCACAACTGCAGGTAAAATCGATTTTTGTGTTTCTGAATCAGTTTCAATAATTTTTAATTTTTTATGTATATTTTTTTATATTTCTTTTATATACTCAATAATAATGTTATTCAATTTATAAAAACAGTTTTATTTATAAACAAGTTCTGCTTCACTGAAAATAAAAGCAATACAATCTTTTTATTACAAACACCTATCTAGTAATATAAATACATCGTCTGTAAGTGGTAATGATAATGGTATGATAATGGACTTAATATGCTTCAGAGGGCGAAACAGCTGACACACGTAATAATAATTACATAGCAGAACTTGTTTATAAATAAACTGTTTTTATAGATTGAATAATAATATTATTCAGTGTATAAAATATAATAGAGTTCTACAAATTAAACTTAAAAACAATAAATAAAAGTTTCAATAATCTTCTCGTTTTATTATGAATACCGACTTATTGAGTTTATGCACTATCTTTTTCAGATATGATAACGGTCCTGAAGACGCATCCTGGAAAAAAACATCATTCGTGTCCTCATTGTAACTACTCCTGCTCAGAGAAATCACGTTTAACAATTCACTTACGCACCCATACTGGAGAAAAACCTTATGCATGTTCCTATTGCAACTACACCTGCACTCGCAATTCAGCGTTGACAGTTCACTTGCGCACCCATACTGGAGAAAAACCTTATTCATGTCCCCATTGTAACTACTCCTGCTCCCAAAAATCTCGTTTAAAAGTGCACTTACTCACCCATACTGGACTAAAACCCTTTTCATGTACATACTGCAGCTATTCATGTTCTCTTAGAGGAAATTTAAAAAATCACATTCTTACCCATACCGGAGAAAAACCTCATTCATGTCCCCATTGTAACTACTCCTGCTCAGAAAAATCATATTTAAAAGTGCACTTACGCACCCATACTGGACTAAAACCTTATTCATGTTCCTATTGCAAGTTATCTTTCTCACTCAGTGCCACGTTAACAGAGCACTTACGCACCCATACTGGAGAAAAACCTTTTTCATGTTCCCATTGTAACTACTCCAGCTCACGCAAGTCAAATTTAACAGTGCACTTACGCACCCATACTGGACTAAAACCGTATTCATGTACCTACTGCAGCTATTCATGTTCTATAAAGGGATCTTTAAAAAGTCACGTTCTTACCCATACTAGAGAAAAACCTTATTCATGTTCTCATTGTAACTACTCTTTCTCACAAAAGTCAGCGTTAACAGTGCACTTACGCACTCATACTGGAAAGAAACCTTATATATGTTGCTACTGCAGCCATTCATGTTCTCAAACGGCACATTTAAAACGACATATGCTAACCCATAGGGTAGAAAAATCTTATTCATGTTCTTCCTGCAACTATTCATGTTCTCGAAAAGGAACTTTAAAAAATCACATTCTCACCCATACTTAAAATTACAACCTTATTCATGTTCCAATTGTAACTACTCTTGCTTACTAAATTCAGCGTTAAAATTATGCACGCACTCATGCATGAAATATTCAAACCTATAAAAATTTGTAAATGTCGCCTAGTTACGCTAGTCATTCATTCGCGATAGAAAGAATTCAAAATAAATGCTTGAGAATTTATTAATTTAAGAATGGGTATGACAAAGGAATGTGTTAACTATAATTATCAACTATGTCAACTCAATTTATTAAATTTATCTGAACTTAGAATAGTTATTGACCTAAAATGTTTATATAAAATCATAAATTCAATAATTGACAGCCCTGAACTATACTTGATTTCTTTACATATACCTCTTAAACCAACATCGAGGCATTATCTACCGTTCTATTGTGTTAACTCCAACAGAGAATCTCAATTCTATACCCCCGTTTGCCGTATACTAAATTTGGGTAATGACTACTGATGCTACTACTGTTGTTGATATACGAGTATTCAACACATCATTCACCAAATATAAACAAGTCAATACCCAATTTATTTCAGAAAGAAGAACATCAAATTTAATATAATTTAACTATAGAAACAACGTAACTCTGTTTATCTCACCATTGTTTTGTAATTTTCCTAGTATTATATTTTTCCATCTTGCGTGGTGGAGTGTCTAGTTTCCACTTTATTTAGTTTTTGACATTGTTTTTGTTTTAGAGGTTGTGTTTTATTTCGTCTTCTATCTTCTTTTTGATTTTGTTTTTTTGATTTTTTGTGTTTTTTAGATGTTCTTTGTCAAAAAAATAACACGTTAAAGCCTAGCCGGGCGTGAAATTATAAATAAATTAATGAATAAACAGTGGTCCCATATAAGCCATCCTGGAAATAAACCTTATTCGTGTTCCGACTGCAAATATCCATGTTTTTGCAAAGAACAATTGAAACATCACATTTTTACCCAACGGAAAAAACCTCTTTGATTTTTCGAAGAAACGTTCTTCAAACCGATTATTACATTGTGTTTGCATTATTTATTGTATGTTTCTTTGATCTGCCTTTGAAACAATAAGATTTTTCCTTCACTATTTTTGAAATGTTTGCCATTTTCAAGTTAGCGTTAGAAATTTTCAGTTTATTTGACAATGTTACTAAGACTTTGGATTTTTACAAGGAGACAATTATGAAATTATTCCGTATAACCTTCTTTATGTGTTAAGAGCCGGTGAAAGAATCGGTGGAACTGTGAATGTGAAATGTAAAAGTGACATATTTCTAGACTTGAAAAATAACAAAAGAATGATTTTGAGTAACCCACAGATATCTAAACTTTGTTGTACATAAATTCATAAACTTAACAATCCTGGTAGGCCAGTAGTTTTATGATTATTAAGCTCTAACTTACAAAATGGGCATCAATAA
Organism: Hesperophylax magnus; assembly: GCA_026573805.1. Classification (NCBI taxonomy): domain Eukaryota; kingdom Metazoa; phylum Arthropoda; class Insecta; order Trichoptera; family Limnephilidae; genus Hesperophylax; species Hesperophylax magnus. The sequence goes on along the minus strand of JAIUSX010000326.1, from coordinate 62,005 downwards.
TAAATAATGAATTTATTAATTCTAGAATGTTTCGACTAATACAGTAAAGAATTTTTTAGAATTAGTCAATTACTAACCACGCTATATTTGTGTTCTAAGATGTAATTAATTAATTTAAGTATTTGATAGAAGAAACTTAAAAAAATATTCCTAACTCGCTGTACTCCGCAACGTTATGCTGTGGCTCAGTTTGTCTGCAGATAGAGAAAAATAGCGCGTATTGATTTTACGTCCTATGGCGCTGTTTTTACCAAAAAAACATGATAAGGTGACATCTATATAATACAGGCATATAAAAACACACTCGTATTCGAATGCAACGTTGTCAAAATTTCAAAGCAATCGGTGAAGAAGATTTTGATCAAAACATTAAATTTTTTTATTTATATAGATTTATCAAATTCTTTAAGTTTGCATAAAAATCTAAATTATGATTTAACTTTAGTATTCGATGTTGTTTTTATCAGAATTACTTTCAGAAAAAGTGTAAGAATGGGTTGTTTCTCAGAATTTGAACAATTCATAAAATTTCCACATTGATTTTCATGTTCTATGATTATTTAATTTTTTTAAGGCGAAGTTTAATGCTAAATCACTATTTTGATTAATCTTTATAACGAATTGGTGTACATTATGAATACCAAAAATATGCTTTAGATAAATTGAAGGTTTTCCTATCGTTTCGCTTGAGTAGAATACAAATAAAATAATAAATTACCAATCAAAAAATATAAATGTAAACTACTAAAAAATTTTTTTTTTCAATAGAAATTTATGAACGCGTTAAGGAAACCACTTAAAAATACAGTATTAAAGCTAAGATTATCTGTGACAGTTTCACTTGATTAAGTTTTTTGCTTTCTTATGAGATTATTTACAAAATAAATAAAAACCAATTTTGTGCTTGAAATCGAACGTTTATAGACTCCGTTTGTCAAGCGATTTTAATGCATATTACCGTCAGTATAATGTATACCAAGAATAAACACATTTTTGGCTTGTAGCTTCCTCTTAAACAACAGGACAATTATGATATCGTCGGTATACTGATAAAACCCATTTAATGCATGATTGACCTATTTGAGATAAATCCATTTTTAAGTTTGACTGTCTATGTCACGTTCACATTACAAATTTTCAATGTTTTAAAATGCTGTTATATTAACATTTTTATTAACTAATAGTTTTTACAAATCATTTAATCTTAATACAAATGTTCAACCTAAAAAAAATTCCAACGATGAAAGTGTGAGATTTTAACTGTTTTAATTAGTAGACAATGTAGGTAAGCCAGAACTTTAAATTTAGTGCTCAAGAAAATGTTAAGTAGCTTTAGAGGATTTTATTTGTGCATAAATTATTATATTCAACCCTCATTCTTATTGTTTTATTGACTGCTAAGAATAAAATGTTAAACAAAACACTTTTTTTTTGGTTTTAATGCAAATCATATGAAGCACAAAAGTAATTAAATTATTTCGATCTCATTAGCAGGCTAAGGAACTTGATCTTTTACATCGACATTAGTACGGAGTCCGTTGTACCATCCATGTTATTCTTCAGGTATGACTTACTCCCTTGTGATATAGTTTAAGTCGGTCATTTATCTTGGCGTGACTTATCGCAAGTGTTTCATCATACAGTTGTTTCAAGCCCCAGATAATAATATGGGAAACGTGTTTTATTTGTGGGCCAGGTGAAGTAAGAGATTTTTTTGAAAATTTAAATATATATTTCTTTTATATAAAAAAAACATACATATGTTATGCTAAAAAAACTACTTACAATAAAAATGTTTTCTTTTTAACGTAACCACCCAATTCAATAGGGAAAAACGTTTCTCGTGTTTGATTTGGGGAGTAGTGCCATTACAATATATTATATTGGGTAAAGAAAAGAAAGAAAGTTTTTATTTATAAAGTAAGAAATAAACAAAATGTATAGAGCATGATAACAGTTACTAAATTAGATACACTGTTTATGAAACATTAATTTAAGAATAAAAGTAAAATAAAAATAATATTATTACATTTCGATAAATAAGTAGGTAGTAGGTGGTATAAGTACATGGAGTTATTTTATTCATTTGGAGTAAACGGAGCTGTGAATATTGCAAGCGAAGGTACATAATAAATTGCGACAATAATCTGTTGGTGGCTCGAATGCTGATATAGTATAGTAATAGATGATCTTGTTATTAACTTTCTATGAGAGTAAGATTTTAAATCGTTTGCAATATTTATGTAAAATGAAATGTGTCCGACATGTGATAATCAAAGAAGATTTTGTTAGTCTCTCCTTTCACATACCGTATACTTTTTATTTTAAACCATTTCACTTGGTTACCTTGGTCGCCCTTTGTTCTATTTATTATAAATTTGCTAGCGAGTTCTTTCACATCGATAAATTCGTAATGTTGGAACTCTTTCACTTTGTATGGGTTGACGGTAACTGGTCAATTCTGCGCTTTTTTGTGATCCTTCTTGTTCGTTCATAGTACACACATCAGAGTTTTTCTTATCATGTTCTATGCTACTATGCATTGCATCTGCTTCCATATGAGGGTGACCAGATTCAAGAAATTTCTGCCCAATTATGCGGATGTGCTCAAAGTGTTGTACGACCCAAAGTAATATTGTTGCTACCATTTGAAATGCAAAATAGAAATGGGTCAAAACTTTTCCATTTGAAAATGCAAAATGCAAAATGGGTTTTAGAAAAGCATTTCAAATGCAAAATGCAAAATACCTATTTTCAAAATGCATTGAAAATGCAAAATGGTTTCTCAGGTCAAACAATTAAAATAATTTTAGAATTTTTAAACAGTTTTTTGTAGAACAAACATATTACATGATGGTAAATCCAAAAACACCACGACTACAGATTATGAAACCACAAAAAATTTGCGCGGGACTAATGTTGCCAACGTAAAATCATAGAAACTGCTATCTAACATTTAATATTAAAGCGTCATGGCCCTATGTTCAGGACCTATTTGAATCAGTATTTTTTGCAATGGTATCACTCAAGGGCTCCTACCAGGGAGCAACTTGACAAATGTAAATTATCTCTCATAGCGAGGTTGAGGACCGACTGATATTTGGGGCTTATGAAAAAAATATGAGTGGAGATAGTAGGAAGAATGTTGCAAAAAAGCATTTAAAATGGAAAATGCATTGAGAAAAGCATTTAAAATGCAAAATGCAAAATGGTTTTTAGAAAAGCATTTAAAATGCAAAATGGAAAATACCATTTTGCATTTTGCATTTCCATTTGAAATGGATTTATTTGAAATAAAGCACATCTCTGGTTGATACATATTGGTTCTGGTTCTGTCCTCCACATGTGCGGGGGAATAGGCTCATTTCCTAATATTGTCTGGCAAGTCATTAAGTGGTAGTTCAGGATAGTGCCTATTTCGCAACACCACGCTTTCCATTTATTTCGAACCATGGAAAACAATATGGATCGTTAGGGGCAGGAGCCTCATATAATGTGAGATTATACAAACAAAATTGAAGGCCGACTTTTCCTCTCGGAATTTTAAAACTGTCTGTAGGTCAAATGTGAGCGACATGAAGTTGTTTTCTTTGTTCTATCTCTCTTTATCATTTTCCTTCTCCTTATTGCAAACATCTTTCCTTTCAATGTGTTCTTTATAGTATTGTTATAATTCGTTATTATTACTAGCCTTCGCATAGTTTGTACAGATTAGGCACGGATCCTTCTTTGGTACGAAGAAACTTAAATTATAATTTTTAGAAAATATTCGTCCGTAACACACCATCTTTGTAATAAAACAATCTTCCTTGCTACTCGAACCAGAAGGTATTCTAAAACATCACCGATTATTTGTTTTGAATCCAGATATTGTATTTCTAAACCTTCATGTATGTTGAATTCATTCGTGGGCGATTGTTGTTTATGAATCGGTAGAAAAAAGAGTCACCAAAAGTAAGTAAACTATTTTCAGAACTATTAGCGCCTGTGGAGGAGTCAAGAGGTTTGAAAGATGGGTCGTCATCTGAAAAATCGCCTCCGAAGAGTGTGTTACAACTCACGGTTCGATCGGCACAAGCATAAATCAACTATCTATATATCCACCCTCTTTCCATACGATTGGTTCGGTCTAGTTTTAACTAAGTTTAGTTTTAACCTTAGATCTGGCAAATTTTAAGACATCACGCATCGGTGACGTCACACCACACCATCGACAGAGGATAGAGGAAATTAAAAAAGCCGTAACCATAAACAATATAATTCTGCTTCGGAACCTACCGAAAACCCAATTCATTAGCCTAAATCATAAGTAAAATGTCACTCAAGACCACAAGGTCCCATCTGACAAAGCCCTGTCCTAAGACAGAAATAGCTTTAAAGTATATGATTTAAGATTTTCACGGCCAAAAGTATTTTTGTTATTTGTTTTTGGGGTGTTATGCCGTTAGCGCAACAAGGCATAACACCCCAAAAACAAATAACAAAAAAAAGTTTTAAAGTTTCTTTCTTTACAGCTCATTTTTTTAGGACAGCATTTTATTAAAAGGAAGCTGAAAAACAAACTCATAATTACATGTAAAATAATTTAATTTTTAAATATAACTATGAAATACAATAATATAAGCACAAAACACATTTAGAAGGTGAACCTAGAAGAAACTACTGTATCAGTATAATATAACTAGCTGTTGGAAATAATAGTTAGCAACACTCATACGTGAGTTATTTAATTATTAATTATCGCAACGGCAAAAAAAAGACACGGTAATCTCTATGGGTGACTTGTGACGTATATTTTCCACATTCCAATACGAACTTCATGCATGTTTATAGGCCGCTGTCACGAACTTCATGCATGTTTATAGGCCGCTGTCATTGGCCGATTTTAGGCTAGCCAATGGGTTGGCTCCGAATGAGAATTATACTGTCTATGGTTACGCCTTTTTTATAGTTTCTATCCTAGTCGATGGTGAATATGTGTAGTAGCGACGTATATTTTTCAGTCACAGACTTTTATCTATGGCAAACATTAGGACCAGGGGCATTTAATTAAGCTTTGGCCTTGAAACCCATTTGAAACCGCCACGCCCACCTCATTATTCTTATAGAAAACGAATAATATGGCAAAAAGCTCAGATCTCATTGGTTATAGCAGAAAGATTGGTTTGATCTCTCGCTCTCTACCATTATGACTCGTGTAACAGAAAGAGATGACGGAATTTTGTCATTTGACTGTTTTCAAATCAACACGCGGGTTGTCATTTGCTGCCGAAATACTGTTATTTCGCGTCGAAAATATTGCGTGCTAAAGTTGTTCGTGATAAAAATACAATATTAGCCAGTATAGTGTTAGCGAGTTACAAGCATATATTCATTCTACCTACGTAAGTTCAAGTTTAAAGTGAATTGACAGTTTTTAGGTTAGTCTTCCTCCACAACGTATAAATGTTATTTATTATATCGACCAACTTATTCATGTTATTGATTAGTGTTATCCTGTATTATCTTATTGTTTTGGTGAAATTAAAGATTTTTAAACATATGCAACCATGAGTTCAAAATAGGCAGAAAAATGTCGGAATTCATCGTCGTACTGTTGGACAATCATGTTTTGGAAATTTTCTTCAGTGTTTTTTGCAAATTTCTCGTCATTTTAAGTTTCTTCTTCTCCGATTAACAAGTTTCATCTTAAGGAAATAAATTGTAAAAGTTTATTTTTTTAGTCAGATGAACTTTTGCCCGTGGAAAACATTTCGACATTTTTCTGCTTCAAGGAAATTTTTATTTTTAAAATAGTTTTTTGGGCTAGTGAATGAATGGAGTAGGCCGAGAGCAATTATATTGTCTATGGTTGCATCTCACTTTTAAATGGCCTTGAGTTTTTTCTACCTTGTCTACTGCTTTGCTCCGCCCGGTAAGTACTGCTTGTATATCTGTGGTTAAGTACTGTATAATTCTGTTGTATACAAAAAGCCCGAAGATATCGATCTAGAGAGTGGTATATTTATGATTAGGACCCATGGGCTCAGTACTAAAAACCCGAAGATATTGATCTAGTGAGTGGTTCATTTATGAGCGGTATTATCGAAACTTATGGTCACATGTCAGATGCATGCATAAATAAACCACTCTCGATGCATGTCAGTCGGTTAATGTGAGTGGTGTATTTATGCAGTTAATGTTCGGCGTCACCGTCTCCTGTGCTTTCTTGTGGCCAGTAATAATCATTGCTCCGTCTGTCTAACGTAATTTTGTATGAATTATGGTGTTAAATTTGTGTCACTTGTGATTATTACAATAATCACCACATTCAAAGCAAAGTTTTTTTAAATTTTAGAGCTTCTACTTTTCTCGTGACGTTTCTTCAACGCCTGGAAGTGACCGCTGCGCTTTGCTTTTACATAAGTAGATTCTATTTATATGGACTCTAACACCTAAACTCCTTAATTGGTGCTTGTTTATTGTGAGAATATATCGCTAATAACTTAATCGATCAGATTTTACAGCATTTGTGTTATAACATACTGAGCTACCCAAGGCGGAACATGTAAACGCGCGTCGTGACATATGACAGTTCATTATCTTGTTCATTTTTGATTTACGGCCGCTGTCAAAAAATAAAACCAATCGATTTTTAAGTTTGTCTAATCTTAAACCTGAGTGAAATAGTTTACCAGACTCCATTTAGTAAAAATCATTACTACAACATCTTTTGTTCTGCATTTACATTCAATGTAAGAAATATTCGTCAGCAAATACGTTTTATTTTTCATCCTTAAATTCATAAACCATTATTGTTTTATATAACTTTAGGCAAACATTCTAAGTAAACCGAGTCTGTCTATAATATCATAAGTAATTGTTTTTAATATGAAAATTATGTTAGAAATGAGTCTTATATTTGTTAATTACTTCTTTCATATCTTAATTTATGGTGACACAATTGTCAACATAAATTGTGACTAATAAAGAAATTGTTAATATATTTTAGATTTTTTTTAAATGCTTTTGGAAATTCCGTATTATGTTTAGAGTCGACTAGAGTTTTATTTTCATCTAAACATTATATAAAATGTATGTGTAGATAGGTTTTGTTACAGGTCTTGTTTATTTTCAGCTGATATTATCACAAATCGGGAAGCTATCTCATGAGTGCCATGGATCTTCCCAACCCAGAGACTGTTTCCATCAAGACTGAACCATGGTCACTGGAAGAAGGCTCAGGTGAAATGACGTATACCGATATACAAATCGATCTTCAAGATGTGAAGAAGGAATGTTTGCAGTATGCTGAGAGTTTTCAGCCAACTAGTAAGATGCATTGAGTATATCACAAATATGTTTTAGATCTTTACTTTTGATTTTACATTCGTTCTTTTCCATCGGTTCTTTTGATTTTAGAATACCCTAGAAGAGATTGAAATCTTTTTGTACATACTATAATATAAAACATATTTCGAATACTGACAAGAAAAAAATATTTGGTCTTTTTGCAACAAACGAAATCAACGAAATTAAATATGTTAGTACTTGTTATATACCTTTACTTTATTTATTCCTACCCACAAAAATATATCTTTTCCACCTACCTACCTTAAGTCGACTACAATTAATCTAGTAAATGTGTAAAAGTATTCAGTTGATACTCACAATTCATCCTGTTAACACCTAAACTGTGTTCGATTACGGAGCCTCCTGTTTGACCGTGTCGGAACTGTAAAACCAATATGAACTCGCGTGTTTGTGGTGGTAAAGAATGGAATTGTAATGAACCAGGGCAATTAAGAAATCGAGAGAAGATATACTTTAAGTCGGCATTCCGGATTTTCCCCTCCTTTCTGCTTTGCGACAGTACCTCTTGCACGTCCTCAACAAAATATATGAACCTAATTCCACAATAAAGACAATTATAACCTATACGTTCACTAAATAATTAATTGTGTAACTATTCCTTTTCTCTCGTGTCCGAGATAAATGAAGTACGTATGCAAAGTGAGTTAATGGCGAATGTAAAGAAGTCCAAAGTTACGGTGTTTGAAAAAGAGAGTTGGAAAACAGTGTGCAATATAGTTGTGAATTATATTTTTTCTGAGCAAGTGGATAAGTTTGGAGGACTGAACGTGGTCGGCACTAATTAAAATATATCCAAAATGGCGCAGCCAGTGGTTTATAATGCAGTGCTGATACCAACCCTGATGTATGGAAGTGAGGCATGGAACTGGCAGAGGAAGGATGAAGTAGACTAAATGCTCTAGAGTTGAGATCGCTGAGGCGCATGTGTGTTAAAACTCTGCAGTCAGCCTTACCAAGTGACTATTACACTTACAGTAACATAGTTAAGATTCAGAACGGGATTCTTAGATGATTTGGGCATGGACAGCGGATGAACTAAGAAATGAGTATAAGGTAAATATATGACGTGGAAGTGAATTGTAGAAGTCGGTAACGTCTGAGGAAGGCATGGCATGATGAAGCGAGCACAATATTTTATATAGCTTGCGAGGAAGTGTTTGTATTTTGAAGCTCTTGGTCTGAAACAAAAATTTTCAATTGTACTAATAACACGGGATGCCCTCGTAAGAAGGGAATTATTTCCTCAGCTAGCTTCTGCAGATGATTCCACAACTAAATATATTCGGAAAATGAAACGCTCTGTTAATTATAATAGGCTGATTATTAATACTGTAATAATATGTATATTACACATTTAATATCACCGACCAACGACGATTTTTTTTTTATATTAGCACCTCTTTGCATATATTATCAAAGTATTATTGTTTTGTTATTCCAGGTACTATAAATGTAGAGAATGAACCGATCACGGCTGAACCAGGACCTCAAGAAGAAGATGGAGTTGGAATTCCTTATACGATGATAGACATAGACCTGCCGGATATTAAAAAGGATTGCTTAGAGCGCACTGAAAGAGCTGCAGGTAAAATGTATTTTTATTTGTCTGAACTTTTTTCATTCATTTTCTCATTTTGGTATAGAATCTACGTATTGAGCTTTCTCTGCCATTTTTTTCAGAAATGATAACGGACCTGAAGACAAATCCAGGAGAAAAACCTCATTCATGTACACACTGTAACTACTCATGCTCACGCAAATCACAATTAACAGTGCACTTAGGCACCCATACTGGAGAAAAACCTCATTCATGTACACACTGTAACTACTCATGCTTACGCAAATCACAATTAACGGTGCACTTACGTAACCATACTGGAGAAAAACCTTATTCGTGTTCTCATTGTAACTACCGCTGCTCAACAAAATCATATTTAACAGTGCATTTACGCAACCATACTGGAGAAAAACCATATTCGTGTTCTCATTGTAACTACTCCTGCTCAATAAAATCACATTTAATAGTGCACTTACGCACCCATACTGGAGAAAAACCTTATTCGTGTTCTCATTGTAACTACTGCTGCTCAACAAATTCATATTTAACAGTGCATTTACGCACCCATACTGGAGAAAAACCATATTCGTGTTCTCATTGTAACTATTCCTGCTCAATAAAATCATATTTAATAGGGCACTTACGCACCCATACTGGAGAAAAACCTTATTCGTGTTCTCATTGTAACTACTCCTGCTCAAAAAAATCATATTTAACAGTGCACCTACGCTCCCATACTGGAGAAAAACCTTATCCGTGTTCTCATTGTAACTACTGCTGCTCAACAAAATCATATTTAACAGTGCATTTACGCACCCATACTTGAGAAAAACCTTATACATATTCCATTTGTCACTACTCCTGTTCACGCAAGTCAAATTTAATAGTGCACTTACGCAACCATACTGGAGAATTTTTTTTCTTCGCGTTCCCATTGTAATTACTCTTGTTAAGTCAAATTAAGTTGTACATACTCATTTTCAGACAAATTAAGTTCAACATGGCACTTTCTCACCCATACCGGAGAAAATTCTTTTTTTATGATTCCATAGTCGTTACTCCAGCTCAAGCAGTTCAGCGTTAACAGGGCATTGTTACTACTCGTGCTCTTAAAAAACATATTTAACCCTGCAGTTACGCACCCATACTGGAGAAAAACCTTAATCGTGTTTCCATTGTAACAACTAATGTTCAAACAAATTTAGTTTAACACGGCACTATAAGTGCCGTGTTAAATTAAAATATATACACTCATACTTGAGAAAAACATTTCGTGTTCACCAAAGAGAAAAGCATAGTTTAAAAAAGTCACGTTATCTAAAAAAATAAACATTCGTTTGATTTAATAAAGTCAATCAAAAATATTTTCCCACATTCAATACTTAGATCTATCTATTTCGCACTCTGTCAATCGATTGTTACATATGGCATACTGGCTTGGGGAAGCGCTACAAACACTGCAATCGACCCAATACAAAAAATTCAAAAGGCAATAATTAAAATCATCTTGCAAGTACCATTCCACACAAATTCAAGCGAAATTTTCAAAACATTAGACGTCATGTCAATAAGACAACTTTATGCCAAATCTGCACTACTTAATTTCCTCCAACAGAAACTACACACTCTAATACCACCTCAAACAACAATAAAAACAAGGTCGACAACAAACAATACCCTGAACATACCGATAACATACACCACACACGGACAAAGACACTTCCAGTATTACGCTACAAAACTTTTTAATTGTATGCCCACCACTCTGAAACTACTACTAATGGGAAATACATACACAAACATTCACAAAAAACTGATCACAGCCTGGATCAAAAAACAAGATATCCATTTTATACAAAACATTATAACACCAAACCAAACATAATCATGGATGAATGTGTATGTATGTATACATGTGTCTACTTATATGTGTGTATGCATGCATATATGCTTATTTATGTATGTATGTATATACATGGGTGTATGTATATATGTGCACATAAATAAATATTTTTCCTTTTCTTTAAATAACAATGTACAATAACCATTAAAAAAAAAAAAAAAATTTAAAATCACAATTCACAATTTATATAAGAAAATTTAACCAATACACATAAATACATGTACCATTTAATCATAACCACGTAAACACCTCAGCACAGGTTCTCCTAGTGAGGTGTTCACGAAACATATAACATTACCCACCACAGTTTCACCTTCTCAAACCTACCTTACACACAACATATTATAGTTATAAGTTTGAAATATATCATGTAAAAATATAAATAATTATGTGAACACTGTAAATATTATATAGAAAAAAAAAAAAAAAAAAAAAAAAAAAAAAAAAAAAAAAAAAATTTATTGAAACCAAACTTTTTGACCTTTTTTTTATTTGGTACAATATTTTTTACATTTCAAAGTTTTCCAGTAATGATGGCCTCACTGGGTGGCTTGCCCGTGCTGAGGCCTTCATTTTATAATATGAAAATATAATCTACATAATACATTTAAAAAGAAAATAATACATTTAAAATATAATCTTGTGTGTTTGTGAGTGATGTGTGTTTATATTGGTTTTGTGTGTTACGTGTAGGTTTTATTTTTATTTTATGCTATGACATTTTGGTAATATTGTATTTTTTGTTCTTTAATCCATTTTGTTATTTTGTGTGTGAATTTATTTTTATTTTCCTCAATTTTAAGTTTTACACTGTTGAAAGCTTTTATAGCATGGTATTGGTAGTGTCTTTGTCCAAAGATTGAATTTACTGTCGGAGTTTTTATGTTTTCTTTGTACGCTTGTCTAACTGGTCTGTTATTTTGTGTATGTTGAAATTTATTTATTTTTGTCAAATATGTAGTTTAGTAGTGTTTTAACGTATAATTGGCGTATATCTAGTACGTCACACCTGTTGAATATTTGGTCTGTATCAGTCAGTCTATGTTTTTTTAGTATTACCTTTAAGATCGTTTTCTGTGTGGTTTCTATGTAATTGATAGCCGAGTTTGTTGCTCCTCCCCAAGCAATAATTCCATATTCTATTATTGATTGGCAACGTGCAAAATATATTGTTTTCAATTGTTTTATTTTGTATATGTTTAGGAAATGTGTATTGTTTTGAGAAGTTTATTTGTGACTTATATCACAACTGTCCCCCTCTGCCACTTTCGTTTGTCCATCGCCGGCCCGCGTGTCACAATACCTTCCCACCAGGGGGTATAACCAAAACCTCATAGATCAGAAGAGGTTGTGATCTAGAAGGTTTTTGTGTAACTCCTATCGAACATTGTAACGTCACATTGTTTCCCAACTCTATCCATCAATGAAAAACTTTGAAAGTCTATGTAATAAACTTTCAGAGTTTTTCATTGGTGCATTGCATAATAAGTAGGGTCCGAATGAGAATAGTACTGTCTATATATTAGCACATCTATGGTTTTTTAGGACCAATTTGTTTTATAGGCTGCCTTTACACTTGTAAGTTTTTTCCTGTAAGTTGCTCACGTAAGCGACTTACGACAAATTTACCAATGTAAACGACACCATAAGTCACTTACCGTAATTTATACCAAGTTACAGAAGTTTTTTTAACGTAAGTTTTTGACATGAGTGAATGTGAGAGAGAATGAGAATCAAGAATGTGAATGACGCAAGATGTGTGTGCCAAGACCGAGTTGTCTGGCGGTCCGTCCTCTCAGCCTACCCCTGCGGGGAAACGGTGTGATGGTTAGTTAGTTAGAAAAATTAATGGCGACTGTTCGATTTTTGGCGTCAGGTGATGTTTTCTATGTATTCTTATATTGCGCTTTTGTATGAATTCATTGGAGATATTAATTTGTTGTGAAGTTTGATAGCTGATCCATCAGTTCGTGAAGTCGAATACTGTAGCGATAAATCGCCTTGGTTGGCAACACTGGTACTAATTGGATTGATGAGAGCATTTCTGTTCTTGAACCATCGATTTTTAATTTTTGTTTTCTTCGGTTTTTTGTTATGTTGTCAAAATGGTGAGTCTCATATTATAATATATTTGTGTACTGAAGGACTCCTGAACAAGCTAGAGGTTATTCAAAACAGCTATGATATGCATTCTATGGAAAGACAGACAAGAAATTTGGCATCAAATGAAAATAGCGATTACCACGTATGTAAAAACTTACTGATAAACAATTGTAGTGACAGATTTGCTTAACGCAATGGTTGTCAAAACGTTCACTGTGGCGCCATGGGGCCGTGGGGTCGGCTTCCTCCCAGTGGTGTTGTGAATAATTACAAATTTTTCAATTTTCTTATGACTTTTTTCTCTAATATACCTACATCCCAATACCTTATTTCCCGATGTCACCACGAGTTTTAGATACCACGTAAGTTATTTTTATACCCTTTTAACAATATAGTGACGGATGCAGAATTATATGTATTCCTTATTAAATTGACTGCATAGTTTAAGAAATTAGTCCTGTGTTAACATCGCGGATATTAAAAGTCTATCAATGATAATTTTTTATTTAAAAAAAAACATTGACTATTTTTTTAATTAAAAATTTACACAAGTTTTGTGAATATGATATACTAATGATTTTAATGTTAAAGTGTTGCTTTTCCCCGACGATCTAAAGCTATTTAAATTTATGATAACTATATTAAATCGATGTTCAAATCAAAATATTGGTGCACACTTAATAAACCTTATCTTATAGGTGACGTGTACCCGGCTTTGCTGAGGGTTATAACCAGAGATGTGCAAAATGAGTACCCAAAACCATTTGAAATGCAAAATGGAAATGGGTCAAAACTTTTCCATTTGAAAATGCAAAATGCAAAATGGTTTTTAGAAAAGCATTTCAAATGCAAAATGCATAATACCAATTTTCAAAATGCATTGAAAATGCAAAATGGTTTCTCAGGTCAAACAATCAAAATAATTATAGAATTTTTAAACAATTTTGTCATTTAATAATGGACATCAATGTAGAACAAACATATTACATGATGGGAAATCCAAAAACACCACGACTACAGATTATGAAACCACAAAAAATATTCGCGGGACTAATGTTGCCAACATAAAAACATAGAAACTGCTATCTAACATTTAATATAACAGCGTCATGGCCCCATATTCAGTGTTTGAATCAGTATTTTTTGTAATGGTATCACTCAATTGCCAGGGCTTCTACCAGGGAGCAACTTGACAAATGTAAATTATCTCTCATAGCGAGGTTGAGGACCGACTGATATTTGGGGCTTATGAAAAAAAGATGAGAGGAGATAGTAGGAAGAATGTTGCAAAAAAGCTTTTAAAATGGAAAATGCATTGAGAAAAGCATTGAAAATTCAAAATGCAAAATGGTTTTTAGAAAAGCATTTAAAATGCAAAATGGAAAATACCCATTTTGCATTTTGCATTTCCATTTGAAATGGATTTATTGGAAATAAAGCACATCTCTGGTTATAACATTAGAAGATAGATAAGATATACCATCACGGACTTTTCTGTAGACCTTTTCAAGATATCGGTACTATTCCATTGCTTTGATGTATATCATAAGGTTTAGCCAGTTTTAGCAATGTGAGCGCCAGAACATATTTTCTTTACGACTTGAATAAAAAACATCGTCTTTTCTCTACTTTCTACAAATAAATATGCATGCATCATTTACATAAACCTTTTGGGGAAAAAAATCTCTAAATGATAGTGAAAACACTATCAAAATAACGGATTTTAGCGTGGTTTAGAAGAACCAAGTGCAAAAACATTCACGGATAGCGACTTTTTTATAGTATTTAGAGATTAATAAACTCAATGTAATAAGATTATTCAGAATCAATAGAACATTAATGATGTTTCCCTCTCTTCTGTAAATGAGCTCAATGATCTTACCATTATTTTTTATTCCTAATTTTTAATTTTTTTTATTTCTTGCTAGGGCAATCCCGATGAGTTACAAAACTCATTTTAGGACGTGAGGAAATTACAATACATACGTCGGAACATAATGCAAAAGAAGAAAACATACATAATTTCACTTTCTTTCTCACATCAATACAGTAACATATGAAGGATGCTGAAAATGCTTTCCTTTATTCTCTGTAATGGCGGACTTAAAATAATATATCAACATTAAGAATCTTATATTCTTCCTCGCTTCGAAGTCAAGTCGAATATAATACTTTTATCTGGTCCCTCTCACTTTAAAATTCACACCGATTCCCTTGGAAAAATTCATCATTATTTTAAAGATTATATATATAAGATTATATTTAAAGATATATATATATATATTTATTTTTATTTTTTTTTATCTTTATTCATAAAAATATATTTGGATACAGGTTTTTTAAATGCTTTTCGACTACCACACTAGACACATGTCCGTATTATGGTAGTCGAAATTTGTGTATAATTATATAAATGTAATACATGATTCATTCAGTTGTAAAATAGGTATAGGTTAAATAGGTTTAACTGAAAATAAGAAAGCGATGAAAATAAAGATAAATTAAATAATTATTTTAAAAAGAAATTTTAAACAGAATTGAAATGAAAAAAAAGCATAATAAAGCAAATGAACTTATTTAATGATGTCAGGTATTCTTTAAAATAGTTCTTTCTTTTCATAAATAACCAATACTGAATATATAATAGTATGTACATGATCACATACAGGAAAGGAATTGGAGTAGGTGAATCTTGTAAACATAAAGATAAAAATAAAAATAAGGTAGGATACAAATAAAAATAATAGGTAAGGCTAGGGATAATAGAAATAAAAATAAAAATAATCGCATCAGCGTAATATAAAGTTTTTGTTGAAAGTTAATTTAGAGATAAAATTTTTACTCGAAAAATAAGAACACTATTAAGTTGCAAGGCATTCTTTATAATATTTCCTTCCTTGAGCAAATAACCAGTTCTGTACACTAATGGCATAAAGATAATCAGTTTTCGATGTCTTAATATCAATACTCAGTAAGTTGAACATTTTAGGCGCTATATAAGAGAACTGTCGCTGGGCGAAGGCTGTTTTTGTTGGAGGAATTTTACATTTTTGGTGTGATGAGTAGCGGGTGCAAATATTGTGTTGAGTTTTGAGTGTTAAATCATTTTTCCTTATGTGTATAAGAATTGTCTTAACGTATAATTGTCTAATGTCTAGGATTGCGAATTTTTTTAAAAGTGGGTCTGAAGGGTGAGATGGGTGACATTTTAATATAATCCTTAGTAGCAGTTTTTGAATTAAGATCATGGGATTAATAATTGAAGCTGCACAGCCTCCCCATCCCACGATACCGTATGTAGCTATTGATTGGAAAAGTGCAAAATATATGCATCTCATTGTTTGAAGGTTCAGTATTGATCTGAGAGAGAGAAATATATAGCACAATTTGCGGAGTCTTTTTGTTGTGAAATTCTCATGATCCTCCCAACGTAGTTGATCATCTATAACAACCCCTAGATATTTAATTTGGTCGGATTTTTTTAGGTTGGTGCATGAGCAATTATTGAGGAGAGGCGTAGGGGTAATATGGTTTTATGGGCATGAGTGCATGATAAGATTAGGACAGTTTTGAGGAGTAGTGACTTTGCGAATGGAGAAAAGTAAGTATTTTGTTTTGTCAATATTAAGAGTCAGAAGGTTGTCGTCTAACCAATGTTTTACTTTATTTAGGCCCTTATTTGCTTTTTCCATAGTTGAGTTCCAATTATCAGATTCAAAGATGATTACCGTATCATCAGCAAAAGAAATTATAGTTCCATCAATAGCCAAGTTACATAAAGTGTTTATATATATTAGAAAGAGAAGTGGGCCTAATACACTGCCTTGAGGCACACCGTACGTGATTGGTAAACTTGTACTTCTATATTCTTTAGCAGAATTTATAAGAGACGATTGCGATCTATTTGTTAAATAGTTTTCAAACCATTTAAGGGGAGTACCTTTTATTCCTACCTGAAGGAGTTTCTTCAAAAGTATGCGGTGAGAGACAATATCAAAGGCTATTAAATATAAACTCGGTCTATCTACAAAAACAATTACCACCACCTGATTAAAAATATTAAATAAATTAAACTGTCAAATAGACTTTTATTTTTAAAATGATTTATGGAATTATAGACAGTCCTGATTTACTGAGCCTAATTGCCTTCAACAAAGCAACTAGTACTACTCTATCAAAAATTATTTTTAGTTGCAACAACGACATCAGGAACGAGTCATTTAGATTCGGTTGTACTTAGATTGAATGCAGTTGGCTTTATTTTCTCAGAAATTGTAGATGTGTTTAAAAAGGCTTTATTAACCTCAATAATAACTATTAATTATATAAAAATAATACTATACTTCTTAATGGGTTATGTTTATTAAAATAAGCGAGCTTTGCTTCATGATTACTGTTCCACTTAATTATTATATATATCACATGTTTGTAAATAAAATAAAATACTTAAACTTATATTCTAAATCTTGATTCCTTACAGTCCTTGATATTTTGTTACCACAATCTGCATATATTTTGTCGTGTTAAAATTCTTGTGAATAAATAAATGTCTTCAGTAAATCACATTTGTTGTTGTTTTTTGAAGACATTTGATTTCTTGGAGGACTCTCAATTTTTTTTAATGCAAAACAGATATTTGTTGTCGGTCACTTACTGTACTAGACGGAATGTCTGTAAATTAGAGCTGCCGGTTTAAGGCCGTTTCTGCCACTTCTGTTGATGCTGATTGATGGTTGTGATTAGGCTATGGATTGAATGAAGACGTGCTTCATCTCTGCTTTATTCTGGCGCCTTGCGTTATCCTTACAGGGCCGACTGATGGAGGTAGACACCTGATTTATTTCTGGAAAATGCGTGTTATTTTTTTGAAATTAAGTCTTAGTAGCGAAGCAAAATATTGTTTTCTTATTTTTGAATCCCTTAAAGATTGTTCTCAAAGACCTTCTTCTCCCATAGAAATGTAATGCTGCAGGAGAATAAAAAAGCACGACCAATTCGTTCCCTGGCAAAAATCTTGGAGTTACACTTGCCGTCGACCTTCATGGACAACTACGTAACAAACAGGTTTAAAAAGCTAGGGAATCCTTCAACGCTTTACATCTCCTACTTCACGTCAATGCACAAACTTCAATTTAAAACAACTCATCTACAAAAAATCACAAATTAGCCCAATTATGACATACGCTTCAACAATATGGGGGTAGGAAACACAAAGCATATTGTAACATTCCAGAATGTGACACTTAGAAGTTATACCAAATGCCTTTGGTTTGTCTAAAATAGCATTATTAAATTCAGACACGAAAATCCCTCCCCTAAAAAGGCATATTGTAGAATCAGCCAAATCGTTCTACTCCAATCTTTCTGTGCACCTTCAAGTCTGAGCATAGCATGCTTCAAGCTCCGACAACAATCCCACCCACCCGTTCCCAGTCTCCACAATATTCCCCCCTTAATGTGCAATAAAATATACAAAAAATGCAGTATTACAAATCAAATCAAGACTACTGAAAAATAAAATTTACTCTCACTAAAACTCAAATACCTACCGACAATGAAAAAAAAACCTATTCAAGCCATATAAGTTTTCCATAAAGCAGCCCACACATCGAATAGAACAAAACCACCCAAAAGTACTCATCAAACTTTGGTTCGTTCTCCGAAACTCGTATTGAACAATAAGATACTGACTGCTTTGTCTTTTTTTGCTGGCGCCGTGTTTTCGGTCGCTTAAAATGATAATCTTAGAATAATTCGGCAGGCCTTCTTTTACATTGTTTACTCTTAGAATTTACTTGTTCGTGTCAATGGTGAACATAAATAACATTTCGATGCAAAGTTCTATTTATAATCGTTCGAATACCCAACAATTATAAATAACACTTTGTTTCAACTTAATTACTACAAGAAATAACTATTTTTATCGTGGGAGATGGTAAAAGATCCATTAAAGTTCCAGGGTTTGCTCTTTAGTAGGGATGTCACATTACTGCTGATAGCTTATAAGCTTGTAAACTGTTTATTAACAATACCAGACATTCTTGCGAAATATGATACTATGTTCCGGATAATTTCACGTGAGGCCGCCAACACAGGCTTTTGATTCTTCCCACGTGCGGAATAACTTACCAAGGGTGATGTTCTTGGGAAGACTAACTAGGTTTATTAACTGCCTCGCAGGGAGTGTGGATATTTTTCGCATGTCCTTCAACGCATTCAAGCACGAAGTATTGTTGAATTTTGAACAGTGTGTACCTACGTATAACCTTATTTCACACATGTATGTAAATATTTTTTATGCCAAATAATTTTATGATAAACTTTCGAATTCCGCTGCACCGAGCCACCGCCCCGGGAACCATTTATTGGATAACCAACAACCCTGCCATAGGTCACTCCGAGTGGTTTGATACGTTTGGTGACTTAACTGGGGTGCCCGGGCTCGTAGGGTGAGGTTTGTCTAGGTCTTGGCGGTAAATGCGTTTGCCTACCTCTTGCGTGGTGGGCTGGATATAGATTACTCAATGATACAGTCCCTGAGGGATTTTTTTCATCAGAGCCCCCTGTGTGGAACAAATATAAAAAATGGGTCGTTACAGTGATTGGCAAAGAGTCATATAAATCTTTTTTTTTTACTAAGCACATTCCTGATGGTGTGCTGGCATTGAGCCGACAGAGGAATGATGTAAGTAGACCGAACGCTGTAGAAATTAGATCCCCGTGTGTATGTACGACCGTGTTACAAATAATAATGTGAAGTTCCGGAAATACGACAAAGCTGATGTGAGCATAGCGAAAAGATTGAGAAACGGACGCTTCGATGGTTTGGACATGTAGAGCGGATTAACGGAGAGGAAGTGAATGATATAAGAAGTCAGGGACATTCGAGGAAGACAGTATGGCACATTAAGTGAATCAAAAACTTGCGTTGGGACATGGGACATGTTAAGAGTCAAAATACCAGAAGGGTATATTACATGCAGAAATGTGCAAAATGGGTACCTTTGATTTATATATTCTATACATTTGAAATGCAAAATGGAAATGGGTCAAAACTTTTCCATTTGAAAATGCAAAATGCAAAATGGTTTTTAGAAAAGCATTTCAAATGCAAAATACCTATTTTCAAAATGTATTGAAAATGCAAAATGGTTTCTCAGGTCAAACAATTAACATAATTATAGAATTTTTAAACAATTTTGTCATTTAATAATGGAAATCAATGTAGAACAAACATATTACATGATGGTAAATCCAAAAACACCACGACTACAGATTATGAAACCACAAAAAATTTGCGCGGGACTAATGTTGCCAACGTAAAAACATAGAAACTGCTATCTAACATTTAATATTACAGCGTCATGACCCCTGTTCATTATTTGAATCAGTATTTTTTGTAATGGTATCACTCAATTGCCAGGGCTCCTACCAGGGAGCAACTTGACAAATGTAAATTATCTCTCATGGCGAGGTTGAGGACCGACTGATATTTGGGGCTTATGAAAAAAAGATGAGTGGAGATAGTAGGAAGAATGTTGCAAAAAAGCATTTAAAATGGAAAATGCATTGAGAAAAGCATTTAAAATGCAAAATGGTTTTTAGAAAAGCATTTAAAATACAAAATGGAAAATACCCATTTTGCATTTCCATTTGAAATGGATTTATTTGAAATAAAGCACATCTCTGGTTATATGAGACGATGCACGATGTGAATGAAGCTAGGAGTGTGTGCCAAAACAGAGCTGTGTGGCAGTTCAAACTCTCTGCCTACCCCTGCGACATTTGGCGAGATGGTTATTTAGTTAGTTAACCAATTAATAATCAAATATTTTTAACGTTTTAGAATCTGGAGATAACAAAAGTAAAACTCTTTTACCGCGCCATTTACAGTCCCATAGAACAAACTACATCCACAGCCATTCAAAGATATAAAACGGAGCCTTCTTTGATGCCAATGAACAATTTTAATACAACCTGATATTTATTAATAACAAGAAAACGATTTCATATAAAAAGGGTCTAAAACTTATTTTATATAACAATAAAACAATAGGTTCTCACACAGATTCTTTGCTTGCATATAGTATGCTTCAACTTGTCCAGTGAAATTTTATAAAAGTTAATATAAAATGTAATACAAATAAAATGGAATTATTTCATACATTTATTCGAATTTGTTTCTTTTTGCTAATAGCAATAAGTAGGCGTAAGCAAGACAAAGGACTGTTTCTAAATGACGTTTTGTAAGGGCATCACTGTGGGAAGTGTAAGTATATATATGCAACAATAAACACAATTCGAAGTATCAAAAATGACAGATGATGGTCATTATTTCATACAATTATAAACACAAGTACACATGAATATAATCAGAAAATAATACGATAAATTATTTGTTTGCCCCCGTACATACCCAATAAGAAAAAAATAGTTTTTTCCGTGTAACTCTATTCTTTCATGCAAGGCATATAAATACAATATTGTATCGGTGATTCAATTCAAAATTGTATTTGTATGCATGCCTTGAAAGAATTGAGTTTTTATACGGACAAAAATATTTATTCATATTCATTTTGCGTATGTACGGGCGCAAACAAATAATTCATCCTAATGCTTAAAAATAATTAAATTAGCGCCATCTATAAATCATTTTCTAACAAATTGTTTTTTCTTATCTAAAAATTTTATTACTCTCGAAGATACATTTGATTATTCTTATATTCAGAATTATTCCTCTTTCCTACAGAAATTACATAATTTGGTCCACTTATCTAAAGATTTAACAGTTTTTTTTTTTCAATTTTGTTTATTCGAATCTCCGTTTTGAGGTCTTCGAGGAGGTTCACCTATCATTATTTTACCGCATTCAGTCTTTACTGTATTCTTGGATCTTTATTATCTTGTCTTTTATTTACAGAGCTTCGTGTGTTTTGTCCATTTTGTATTTTGTAGAT
This sequence comes from Hesperophylax magnus, assembly GCA_026573805.1. Classification (NCBI taxonomy): domain Eukaryota; kingdom Metazoa; phylum Arthropoda; class Insecta; order Trichoptera; family Limnephilidae; genus Hesperophylax; species Hesperophylax magnus. The sequence goes on along the minus strand of JAIUSX010000326.1, from coordinate 40,131 downwards.
TGACAGGCATAATTTTTTTTTTTTTTTTTTTTTTTTTCTTTATTCATGAAATATTAATGTGTACAGTTTTTACATGCTTTTCGACTACCACACTAGACACATGCCCGTATTATGGTAGTCGAAATTTATATACATAGGTTTATATAATTATATAAATGTAATATTTGATAACTTGTTAATCTAAGTATTTTTTTCTTACATGCAATGTATGTGTATAATAGGTAACATTTTTACTGGTTCCCAGTTCAGTAGATTGCTCAAGTGTACATCAACCGTATTTTAAACTGTTGATATTAATGAGATAAAATGAACACAATCAGCAAATAAATAGGTTACTTTACTTGTTAAAATAATGAAAATAAAGTAGAAATTATGAAAATGAACTTGTTGAAATAATGAAAATAAAGATTAATTAATTAATTATTAAACTTTTTTCTTTACAGAATTGAATGAAATACAAAAATGACTAATAAAGAAAATGAGCTTAATTTAATGATGGCAGGCATTCCTTGAAAAAGTTCCTTCCCTTTATAAATAACCAATTTTGAACACTTATGACATACAAATTGTGAGTTTTTGATTTTCTGATATCAATACTCAGCGAGTTGAATATTTTGGGAGCAATATAAGAAAACTGCCGCTGGGCGAAAGCTGTTTTCGTTTGGGGAATTTTACATTTTAGGTGTGACGAGTAACGGGTGTTAATTTTTTGTTGTGTTTTATTCACCAAGTCATTTTTCCGTATGTATATGAGAATGGTCTTAACATATAATTGTCGAATATCTAATATTCTGAGTTTTCTAAAAAGTGGTTCTGATGGGTTTGTTGGCTTACATTTGAATATTATCCTTAGTAACAGTTTTTGAATTAAAACCATGGGATGAAGAATCGTTTTTGCACAACCTCCCCATCCTACTATACCATATGTAGTAATTGATTGAAAAAGTGCAAAGTATACACATCTTAGTGTTTGTAGGTTAAGGATAGATCTGAGAGAGTAGAAAATGTAGCATAATTTGCGAAGCCTTTTTGTTGTAGAATTTATATGGGCCTCCCATCGCAGTTGATTGTCTATAATGACCCCCAAGTACTTAATTTCGTTTGATATTATAAGGTTATCGCATGAACAATTTTTGTGAGGTGATGTAGCCATGTTGAAGTTCTGTGAACATGAATGTATGGTAAGTTTATGATAGTTTTGAAGGAGATTATGTTTGCGTATGGAAAAAAGTAAGTATTTAGTTTTCTCAATATTTAGAGTGAGGAGGTTGGAATCTAACCAGTGTTTTATTTCATTTATACCATGATTTGCTTTTTCAAATGCTGAATTCAAATTTTCATCTGCAAATATGATAACCGTATCATCGGCAAAAGATATTATAGTACCACCAGTATCCAAATTGCATAACGAGTTAATGTATATTAGAAACAGAAGTGGGCCCAACACACTGCCTTGGGGCACGCCATATGTGATTGGCAAACTTGTGCTTCTATACTCTTTAGCGGAGTTAATAATAGTTGACTGGGACCTATTTGTTAGATAGCTCTCAAACCATTTAAGAGGAACACCTTTTATTCCTATCTGTGAGAGTTTTTTCAAAAGTATGCGGTGAGATACAGTGTCAAAGGCTTTAGCCAGATCCAAGAATACAGCGAGGGGCTTGCGACTTTTATCGAGGTTATCAGAAATTAGTTTAGTAAAAGCTGCAATTGCATCTGATGCACTAAGATCTTTGCGGAAGCCGTATTGGTTTTTTGACAGGATTTTATTTTCTTCGAGAAACTTGTAGAGCCTTTGTTTTACTGTTTTTTCGATTATTTTAGAGATTGGACTCAGTAGAGATATTGGTCTATAGTTATTGACGATTGATCTGTCCCCTGATTTAAAGATAGGAATAATTGTTGAATGTTTTAGAGTGTTTGGGAAAAGGCCAGTTCGAAAACTTAGATTTGTGATGTATACAAGGGGCTTAGCAATGATTGGTTTAAGGTGTTTAATTAGTTTAGTGGATATATTGTCAACTCCCGTGGAGTGTGTATTTTTGAGTGAATTGATGATTTCAGTGATTTCTTGTTCTGTTGTTAGTGTGAGAATGAAAGGGTCATAACTCAGATTATCGAGAAAGATAGTATTTGCAAGATTATTTTCAGACTTGCTATTTCTTTTTAAAATATTATTTGCTAGATCCGATCCGATTGTAGAGAAGAATTGGTTGAAGTGATTTGCGATTGTTTCTGAATTTTCAGTTGCATTTAGTGTTTTATTTGTGATGGTTATTTTATTTATGGGTGTGGTAATTTTGTCGGTGTAGCATATTTCTTTGACAATGTTCCAGATTTTTTTATTATCATTCGCAGCTTCCTCTATCTGTTTCCTATAATAATCTTCTCTGGCCGTACAGGTTATTTTTTTACAGGCATTTCTGTATCTTTTATAGAATAAGAGAGATTCGTAATCAGTGGGGTTATTTTTACAATATTTATGAAGTTTATCACGTTTGCGGATACAGTGTAAGATACCAGTAGTTATCCAAGGTTTTAGTTTAATTGTACGACTACTTTGATTGTTGTGTGTGTGGGATGTGGCATTTTTCAGATGCTTATGTAGGATGTTGATGAGAGATTCACACGCTAAGTTTGGATCGCTAATTTTGTAGAAATTTGACCAGTTTTCATTGGAAACCAGTTTGAAGAGAGTGTCATAAGAAATTTTCTTTAGTTGTATAGTGGATGCTGGTAATTTTTGAATTTTATGAGAAATGGAGGTGATAGTAGCGTAGTGATCTGTCACAGTGCACTGATATATGAGAGATTTGATATTTAGCTTACATTTGACAAAGACGTGGTCTATGCAACTGGCGGATAACTCTGAGACACGAGTAGGGGCTGTAATAGCTGGGATAAATCCTTGAAGAGTTAATAAATTTATGTAGTCGTTTGCTTGGGGATGCATTGTATTTATAATATTAATATTTAGGTCACCAATAATTAGAACATTTTCATGATTTCTAATACATGCCAGAAACTGATTAAGCGAGTTTAAAAATGGTGTTATATTGGAAGTGCTCGGTGATCGGTATATAGTTAGAACAGTAACGCTATTTTCTATTTCAAGTTTAAGACAATTTGAGTGAGTTATTGTGATTTCCTTTATAGAGTATTGTATATGATTTTTTATGTATATAATAACGCCATCATTTTGTAATTGGTTATTCTGAGTACTGTATTGGTTATAGTTTTTTATGTTTTTAGGAATATAGTTATCTCTGATCCAGCATTCGCTCAGAATAATCAAGTCAAAGTCTGAGTCAAGTTCTGTAAGTAGTATCATTAGTTCATTGAAATTTTTGTTCATGCTTCTGATATTCATGGAAAATATTTTTAGGTTGGATTTATTTAGGGTTTTTTGAACTTCTACAGAACTACTTGTTTCGATACATGGAATCTGCGACAAATTGTCTAAAATATTATTTATATTATCTTCCATTTTTTAAATTGGTGTAGGGTGTTGGTAGCTAAACTTTGGATGAAGACTAGAAGCTGAATAAAACTTGGCGAGCAATTTAGAAAACAAGTTGTATGTAGAGTTTTTACTGTTGGCAATGTTAGAAAATAATGTTGATGTTTCAAAGCAATAGAAATAGGAATAGTATCTTTTACCGGATTCTTGATTCTGACACTAGTACAATATATGTGATACCTCAAAACAAGTACAATAAAAAAATAATAATACGATACAATAAAAGTTTTACACATGATAATTTTAGAACTATAGTTGTGATGAATTTGGTGAGAGTAGTGCCAGTGTCTCCGCATTTGAAACAAGAATTGCAGGTGTTCCGATATCTCTACGTACGTAGATCTGCCCTGATTTGATCCATGAATACTTAAAAAAAATTTCCTTTGTAGCTTTGCGGGCCAGGTACCACAAGTGGTTAGCACGAAATGTCAGGTGTTCCGCAACGTAGACTGGTGAGCTTGGTCCGGCAATCCCTAAGTTCAGAGTGTTGAGCTTCTCCTCGGGACTGGATGCTTGTTTGTGGAAGGCTTTTATATCCGATAGTAATTGTTCTCGATCGCGATTCGAGGTCAGTTTAAAAACAATAGGTCCATTTTTGTGTTTTTGTGTCCTGTAGGACGCTTCAATGTTTGAAGTATTTACTTTTGATTGAATGGTTTGGCATATATTGTGGAATATATTTTTCAAACTTTCTCCCTTTATTTCGGGTATTCCCCTTACCTCTATATTTTTGGCTCTTGCCGACCTTTCGATATTTTCAAGCTGGCCTTCTAGTAGGTCAATTCGGGATTCTAAAGAGGAATTTTGTTTTGTTAACACCATATTTTTATCTTCTAACTCCCGCACGCGGAGGAGAATATCTTCATACTGCTTGCTCATGAAGGTTATTGTATCCAGTATTTTATTATTTTGTAAGATGATTGCATTTTGACTTTTCAGGATTTCGCTGTTCTCCGATCCAATGGGTTTATCACAACTGATATCGTAAACCGGTGACTGCGCCTGGGAATAAGTGCCAACCGCTACGGTTGCGCACTTCTTGCATTTAATTTGAGTGCGCCGTTCCATTGTCAGTCGTCGATAAGCGGTTTCTGTGATTCCACCGCAGAGAAGATGGTATGCTCCTTTACATACTAGGCATACAAATGTAGTTCCCGTCGATTCGGGACATGCTAAGCAGTTAGGCATAGTTAGAAGATTTTTAATATTTTTAATTTATTCAATTTTCGATGGATTCTCTGGGCCTTGAACGCGCCCCGCAACTTAACAGTCGTGCGTTAGAGATTAAATAAAATAAAAATAAAATATAAAATTTCTAGTTGGTTTGGTTGGGGCTCGAACGTACGCCGTTGATATAACTTTCAGCGTGACCGATTTATCCACTGAACCACTTCCGAGTTATGAGTAGGCGAGATAATAGATCTTCATATATTGTAATTCAGCTTGAGAGATGACAGTGCTGTTTTTGCTAAATCTTTCACTTTCAATATTTGATAGTTTTACTTTTATATAAATAGAATTGGATTTAAAACTGGGTGATTTAACACTGTTACACTTAGCAAAAAACAAAATTGAGCACTTTTGATGTAGTTTGAACGTAATCTTGATAACAATTAATTTTGACAGTTCCGTATTATTTAAATTCGTACACTTTTAGTGGAATGCAATGCAGAATTTAACTTATTAATCACGTAGATTGTGGATTTTTAAAGTCTTTAATTTAATTTTATGTATGTACTAATTGGAAATTTCCATTCTTTAACATTACCTGATAAAGATTCCATGGTTGTGCTTTGACCGTCCAACTATGAAGATATTCGTGTTTTAGGACAGTTACATTTAGATGTATTGTTATTAAAATAAATTTTAAAAAAAAATGTGATAGAAAATGAGACAGAAAACAAACTCGTTTAAATCGTTACATTAAGTGTAATACAGAAAGAAGGCTAAGAAACCAACAATGAAATCGCCATACAAATGCAAAATTTAAGCTAAGGGCCATCGCAATTAACAAGAACCCTCATACTCAATTATTATTTTATGATAGGGACAATTTTATCGGAAATTGTGCAAAACAGATATAAAGAATAAACAATTAGTTTTATATTTCAATAAGTTTTTATTTATAAAAAGTTTAACATAAGTATTTGGCTTAAATGTAAAAATAACTAAAACATCACTACAAATAATATGTATGTGAGAAGTGCATACACAGTACACAAGACAATTAAAAGAGGATGAAAATTTCAATACTAGAAATGAGTATAATTTTTTGTACCCTTTAAATAAAACTACTATGACTAGGTTTATTTCTTCAATAAAGAACATTCTTAATTTAATTACTACTTTTTTATATAGTTACAATTAACCCAAGAGTAGGTAGGAATACAATTTTAGTTTATTAATCATTTAAATGTTATTTCTGTACCAGTTTTAAAAATTACATTATATTTGTTACCCCAAGCTTATATTAAATACGTTATTTATAACGCACGTACCCTGTATAGTGTTGTAATTAGCTTTTTGGGGATCAATGGTGAGGCACGAAATGAAAGAAGGTTGTGAAGGTCACATGTGTTTATTGGTGAGTCAGTAGCCGTGACAAGGAGATGAGGTAGGACAGAAGAATACACCGGATGCTGGCTGATGATGTGCTGGTCAAGCGCGGGTCAGTGAGTCGACGCCGGGCGCTGATGACCGGGACTCGATGGAGGTCAGGCACTGGCGAAGAACGTTGGTCTTCAGGCACTCCAGTGCTGAGGAGACGGCCGAAGGTGCGACGGACCTTGTGGGCAGTTGAACGGGAACGATGTAGACCAGTGAGGATGCTGCGTGTCCTCGTGGTGGTCATGGTAGCGTGGAAGAAGCGCTGGTCAGAGACGCTGGAACCAGGGCGCTTGTAATCCGAGTAGCGCTGGCCGCGGACGTGGCCGAGGCGCTATGATGATGTCCCGATAGAGTCCATGATGATAGGGGCGAAGCCGGGTACGTGTCCCTCGCGCTAGTAAGATTAGCGCGGGTGATCACTCGATGAGCCTTGTAGACTGGCGGCAAAATTATGACTGACTGACTGACTCGCTGCGTCGGGCTTATTTATACTAGACGGCCGACGGTAGCAGTGGGTAGTTGGATGGCAACTAAATTCTAGGCACTCGCACAGACTGTACGTTTCAGGAACCTTCGATAGTGCGGCGATTATGCATAGGCCGTAGACTCGAACCTTCCGGCGAGTTCTCGTAATGTGTAAGACGGCCCGTGACGTTTTGTCACCTGGTAGACAGGTAGGTACCGTAGTACGTAAATTACTTTGTTTACGATTTAACGATGCAAGTATCAAGTACGTACCTAAGTAGCAAGTAGCAGTTTATTATTAATTATTTAATCTGGATAATTCGACGCCACAGCTTTAATAGCTATCTGTATATGTATTGAATCAAATATGTTTTATTCAATTAATTGTGTCTTCCTCGGGCGTCCTCTTATTCTTCTTCCATTAATTTTCTGATCAATTTTTCTTTATTTTCCTTTATTTGTTCATCCGCTCTTCATGCCCAAACCAAACCTTCCCTTCAGGATCATAGGTATAACCGTGCTGGACTTTTACCGTGACCGCACTAGATTAATCTTCTTGGATTCGATTTGGCTCACGCCATGTCATTTAACAATTTTAAATATGCTTCTTTGGAACATTCATAACAAGAACACATTCTTTCATTACAAACCGGAACCCTAGAGGTATTTAATATTTTCCCTGAGTTTCCGCATTGATGCCACGGATCAAACACATTGCTTCCAGATTTCTTTTTCTTCTCAATGTTACAACTAGGTCTAGATATTTCCGATTTAACGCGAGACGCTTCCTCATCTGTAGAAACATTTAATTTGTAAAGCCACAGCTTCCTAGTATTTCTGTCCCCCAAAACAAAAATGTAGCTCAGAATCAAGCCTTGAAGTAAAACATTTATGCAAAACAGATAGGCCATGAATACGTCATTTGAAAATAGCCCGAAAATCCATATTAGTCCGAATTGATAGAAAAGGAAAGTGAACCTTCTGACGTCCCGAACGATTTTTTTCTCTCTTGAAATACTCGCATGCACGTCGCGCGAGGTTTCATAAATAGAATAAAGAATGCTTAACAAAAGCACTGTATTAATAATAATAAATATGAAGATAGGTAAAACAACTGCCAGCCAAAAACCGTATCCGCTCGGATAGCAAAAGTTATTACTTAAATTGTTTGTATAGCTGTCAGAATCAAAAGTCAGAAGAGGAATCATCGGTATCAAGGGAAACAGCCACCCAAAAGTTAGAGCAAGATACAGTATGGAGTTTTCAGAATATTTCATGGATTTGAATACGTTAACAATCTTTTGATAGTAAAAAAATGCTATCACAAACATCCAAGAAAAGGTTGAAAGAACCGAGTAATGTAAAATAATTCCGGAGACAAAGCATGTGTTAGTGCATGAGTTTTTGTCATTTAAGTCTAGTGTGGAAACAAACAAGAAATTGATCATCATGATTCCAATTGAGGCGATTAAATTCATCCTAAGCTTGTGAACCAGGCCATTTCTCCAGGTCTTCAATAGAATTCCTGTGAGGACCACAATAAACAGACTGACGATGGATAAAATGCAGCCAAAAAAGGATATATATGTCAACACTCGATAGTGAAAATTACTCACGAGATGTTTGAGGTTATCTTGGTTGTGGGCACCATGAATGCTTATAAGCTGAGCGAAATGCGTGAGATGATAACATCTGCAGGTTTCCCAGCCTTCGAGGTCAGTTTCTCCCAGAAACTCGCAGCCTTCAGTAGACCATTGGCCTGTGGGTCCCAAACCAAAATCCCAGAAAACGCACTCCTTGTTTTCACGTTTGTTTCTTGTCTTACACACGTTAGTCTTAAAATGTAAATCTACGTATTCATTTTTACCAAGCCTTGAAATATTTCCCATTTGTATGCTGATGATTTTCCCGTTAACTTTTTTCAAATTGTCCCCATCTTGTTGTTTCGTGTTTGAAAATGCTTTGTCGTTCCGATAAACTATAAATGAGAGCTGCGCACCGCCAGACGATTGGTTGCTTAGAATTGATGACACATTAACTAAAATAATACCCTCTTCAGAATAATCCGTAAGTGAATCTGAAAACAAAAAACATTTTTTAAATATTATAATCGATACGTCGCTCTACATCTTTTGCCCATCCGCCAGAAAGAATGTAAAGTTTAATTTCACAATACATTGCTACCCCACGAGAAACTGTTGAGATTGTAGACCTCTAAAAAACAAATTTGTCGGGAACCCAAAATAATCTATTTTTTAAAGAATTTTAAATTTTTAATGAACATCCTACAACGCTAGAAAAAATAAGAATATTGATTCTAAGTTCTCCCAACGTGGTTTCTCAGGAAATGGTACAAAATATCAGCCCTCTTACTGGTTCAATAGGTCCCTAAGTGACTTCTCTTGCAGTGGTTACCCCAATAATAAAAAATTCTCAGCTTGATACCAAAATTTTGTGTTATTATCGAACGATATCAAATGTTGCTTTTATAGCAAAAATACTATAAAAATTGCTTCTTTTCAAATCACCTTACACTTGAACTTCAGTAATAATTAAAACATCACTACAGGATGTTCCACCCAACTGAAACTGTATTACCTACTTCAGATAAAACCTCTGTTATAGGCAGGTGAGTTAGCAATCATTTCTCTTTCATATATGAGAGCTGCTTTTGAAGTTAACCGCAAGTAACGTTTGGTTTACATTCTACCATGAAGATGGATAGCATAAAGTGTAAATATACCAAAAAACAGATAAGGGATAAGAGAAAGAAGAATAAGAAAGATTAACGAAGATTTATTCATGTTAGTTTTTAATTTGTGTCTTCAAAATTTAAGGGGTAGCGACTTAAATTTCCAAAGATTTTATTTAATGATAGTTAAATTATAATTAGATCGCATATTTTATTACATGGAAGAATATTATATATTTATTTTTCGGAATAACTTTATTGAGTAAAACCTCAAATTGTAATATTTAATTATTGAAGACAATATTAGCGATTTCTAAACGAAAATCTGAAACAAAAAAATCAGAGAAGGATACGGTCACATCTAGGACACGAACCCAGATGTCCCAGTCCTAGATGTGACCGTATCCTTTTCTGATTTTTCTGTTTTAGATTTTCGTTTAGAAATCGCTAATATTGTCTTCAATAATTGAATATTATATACTTTAATTGCCAAGTAGTTAGGTTCATGTCCAATTTCATGGATACAAATGATTACATAACACTATCGAAATACCGACATTTATCATAATACATAATTGATAAATGAGTTATTATTTATTAGGAGTATTAACGTGTGAACAGAAAAAATGGATTCATTATTGTGGCTGTACAACGCAAATGTTGAAGCATTATTCATTCAATTTTTACTTTTTTCTCTTTTACTATTTTGTTTCTGTATAGTTATTATTATTTTATTTTGTGTTCTTTTTACTTCATATATAATATCTTACAATCTTTATTTTTACTTTGATTTATTTTTAAAATGCACCTCTTGCACAATCTTTTAGACTAACTTTAATTATAATCCTACCATTTTTCTTTATATGCTTACTTTTATTTTTAGGTACAAAAATATGATGTATATACATATATTACCCACGCACAGGCTGCGCCTTAGTGGGTTCCCTTTATTATAATTATAAAACTGTAGTGTATAATTGTATAAATTGGGAAAAAAATAAAGGAAATAAAAAAAAAATTTAAAAATTAAAACAACAATAAAAATCGTACAAACCTGAAGTCAAGAAATCAAATGAAGAGCCCAAGTTTTCATCTGGATCAGAAGAAATTTTTATTCCAACAATAGATTTTTGTTCGGAATTATCTGCAATGGCAATAGCAATATTCACGTCTGGTTTCTGGATTGTTATTAGATCACTCTGATTCATTGGCAGAATCACTTTACCAACTAAAGCTTCCAAGTTTTTTGGGATTTCCGAAGGAATTGTATAATTTTGTCCTAATTTAAGAATACCGTCCACCATGGTTGCAGCATTCTTGAGACTAGTTGTACTAACAGGAAGGTCCATCATAGCATCCATAGTCTGCATCACATATTGGATCTGCTCAGCTGGATCCTGTGGAATAAAACTACTCATCAAATCTATGTTAAGAGAAAATAATGCCAATGTTTGACGTGCCAACTAAATTATACTAAAATAAATTACCCGTCATATATTTATTATTGTATTACAGGACATGAAAATAAGAAGTTAAAATGTTTATTAGTATATTATGTAGTCAAAATTACATTTATTTTATTAATTTATAATAGATACTTTGGGAGATATAACTGGAAATGACTGGTAAGTTTTTTTTATTTCGTTTTAATATTCTTCAATAATAATTGAGTTAATAACGAATAATTAATAACGTAAAAACAATTTTCGTGATTTCTTTTTAGGTTACTTTCTACATGCAGAAACACACACTTCACCACAATCTACATATCACGATGATGAACATTGTAACGCTGTCCGAAATGTTTGTTGAAGCGCAACGTGGCGTAATAAATAAATCATGATAATACTTTTGGCCGTTAGAATCTTAAATCATAATATTATGTAACAAATATGAATTAGTATTATGGGCTTCGTTCGTGGTAGAAAACCGGCTAACTGCTGATACTCTATATTCTATTTACAAATTAAATATAACGGTTAAAACAGTCAGCGAAAATCAAGACACTAACCTCAGTTAGAAATTATTGTTACGGAACAACTCTGTATTAAAAAAATAGTATTAAACTTTTCACAAATGTGTTGTCTATTATTTTATAGTTGCATGGTGAATTTATTTCAGAATGCGTCCATTTGAAGATATATCTAATACATTGGTAACTGGAAATACCGAGTAAGTCGTTTTGTATTGACTATTATAAGAAAATAATTTCCTTCGTATCCTATTTCGTCTTGAAGAGACCCTTGTTGTTAAAGGGAGGAAAGACAGAGACCAGCAAATCATTCCATCGCTGAGCTGGTTCTCAGTTCTTGCACAAATGCAACTGTCAACATCATTGATAAAACTTTTCGCGCTTGATGTAATGTTCCCAACCTTATTCTTAATTCTATGCTCCTAACAACTAATAATAATAATAATAATAATTTTTTATTAATTTCTTACACAATTACAAATTAGGATTTAATACATATAAGAAATTAGGTTATATAAATTTTACAAAAGATTGTTTTAAGTATTTATACATAGAAAAAGAAATTTCAAGAAATGTGGAATTTCAAAAAAAAATCAGGCAGTGGTGAAAGATCTCGTCAATGTGGAGAGACTCCTTCAAGAATCAGAAGAATTTCCCTTCTGAATCTCTCCTCACTGACGCCAAATATATCAATCTCGGAGGAGATTTGGTTCAGGAGCAATATACTCCTCCCTACCGGGAGAACCATTGGCAGGTTAGTTCTGCAGGCAGGAAGATAGAATAATCTATGATGACGTTGTCTAAGATAGTCATCTGGAACATAGAGACTCACGCGCTCCAAAATGGCTGAGTTCTCAATATAGCCTCGCAGCAGTCTGAATAAGTGGGTAGCGGCATACCCCTCCCTTCTGAGCTGCAGGGAGTGAAGTCCCAGCATGCCCAGAAGAAAGTTCGTCGGGTAGAGCCATGGATAGTGGCCGTACTCCCTCATGTAAAGAAATCTTAGAAACTTTTTTTGAACCCTCTCCAACATGAGGGAGCACCCCGCCTCATGAGGATTCCAGATAAGCGAACCACTCTCCAGCCTACTGCGGACCAGGGAGAAGTATAAAATCTTCAGAGCACGGGTATCCCGAAATACTCTGACGGTTCGGAGAACAAACCCTAACATTTTTAAGGCCGACTGGCACACCCCTTCGATATGAGGACGAAATGTCAACTTATTCTCATACATAATCCCAAGATCCTTTATGTTTGAAACTCGTTTGAGATTATGACCGAGCATAGTGTACCTGTGGTATGTGAGACTAAATGCTCTGGTGAAAGTCAGAACTACGCATTTCATTACATTGAAATGAAGCTTGTTTCGTTGACTCCATTCTGAAATGTTATCAACATCAGCTTGAAGGTGCAGGCAGTCCTCAATATTTCTTATTAGAAGAAATAATTTTAGATCGTCAGCGAACAGCAGAAAGCGAGAAAAACGAATGACTTCAGCAATGTCATTAATGAAAATGGAAAAAAGAAGAGGCCCTAGGATCGATCCTTGGGGAACCCCAGAAAAAACAAGAAATTCGGCAGATTGGAAGATTCCGTGAGTGACAAATTGTTTTCTGTTCTTGAGGTAACTTTTAAAAAACTCTAACATCCGAAGTGAAAAACCCATCTGGGCAAGTTTTATGAGTAAGATATCGTGATTCACGGTGTCAAAAGCTTTGGAGAAGTCGTTGTACGAACAGTCTACTTGGTAACCTCTGTCTAGGGACCTAGCAACATAGTCGGTGAAAACCATCAGGTTGGTTTCAGTGGATCTTCCTTTCCGGAAACCATGCTGTTCTGGGATAATGTATGCGTCTATCTGAGGCATAATGAATTTATGAATTAATTTTTCAAATACTTTAGCAGGAGCTGATAGTATAGCAACTGGTCTATAGTTTTCGATTAACTTTTTCGAACCATTCTTAAAAATAGGACATATTTTTGAAGTTTTCCATACTTCGGGAAAAGTTGAAGTATTTATAGCTAAGTTAAAGATAAGACATAGTGACTAACAACATATCTTCATTATAAGACAGAAGCAACAAGCGTTATTCCCAGGTTGTCACTTTTATATCACTCAGTTTCATTCCTCATGTTGACTGAACATGACAACTGTTATAATTTATAACTCATGTATAATTTTATGATTATGTCTGACAATTTAAACAATTAGATCTGGAGAAGTTAAAATATGACCATAAAACATAGCCCAAAAGAGTTCAAAATGAAATTGAAAGTTCACTGAAAACTATTAAAAACGGTAATCATTTTCTTACGCTATTATTTGCATTTTTATTGTAGATTGTTGGAATAACAGACGTACTGTTTTGAGTTTAAATCTTGTCAGTGACATTGCGAAGCCTGAATAACGGCATATTTTTGGTGGAATATGTAAAAGATCAAACAACTGGGTCAAAACTTCCTTCTAATTCTGGTGAAAGAATCGTAGAATTTTCTCCGTAACAGAGAGCATACAATCTGAGACATAATAATGAATTTATTTCTCTTGAATTGATAGTAGCTTTAGGGTTGTAAGTTACGCATAAGAGACTCTGAGTTTATTATTCAATGTACTATCAATGCACTTGAACATTATTTTGTCGAATTTGATGAATTTCCTAAGTCTTCTATCCAAAGAATTCGCACGGAAAAACGAAAGGAACGCGCGGAAAACTGTTGTCTGCTCTGGATACTCGGAAATGCAAACAATGACGTTTTTCTATAATGATATCACTTGGGATATTTAAATTTAATAACAACTTATTGCTGTGCCAAAATTGGACAATTTCACAAACAAACAGGCATAGGCAAGTGCAGATTCTGTGTTGTGGCAACACAGGAACAAAGGTCATATCAATGGAGCCTGTGTTCTACTAGATCAAAATCTAAATAGGGAATTGCTTTTTTTTGCTAGTCGCTTTAATTTTTACGAACTGCTGTTGAAATACATGGAGCCTGCTATACCTCAATATAAAGGACTATCCCATGAAAGCCGTGCTTTCAACAACTCCCCCATTTCTTTTAAATTTAACTTTCTATGGTTTAAAAGTGGGAAATAAATTATTATGACCAATAATTAGTCGCCTGTAATATGAATTCAAATTGAAAATATCTCCCGAGTAAGAACAACCAACTTTATTTTTTAGGTGAAAAAAATATAATAAGCAGTAATTGTTGATTGAAATACTAGTACATACTGAATTATTTGGCGGGTTGGAAATAAGCTGTCGTGGCTCAGTGGTCCAGAGCACCTGACCGGACATCAGAAGGCGCGGGTTCAATTCCCGTCGGCGGCATTTATTTTTAATCGGGAGATATTTTCAATTTCTATTGATATTACAGGCGACTAATTATTGCTTATAATTATGTATTATCCTTTGTGCTATGCATAAAAACCACGTCTTATAAACATCAGATTATCATTAAAAAAATAATAATAAAAGTGGGAACTTTAGTTAACATATTTGTTGGTTGTCCCCCTCTAAACAAATATCCTCTCTTCTATCAATTTTCTCATCTCCAGTCAACATATCATAATCATAATCTATGTCTGAATTCGACTCCAATCTTAAATAAAATGAATATATTAAATCACCTTCCCTCTATCCATAATTTGAAATGATGGCCTAGAACACCCTTGAAGGTTGAAAGCCAAAAACCTTTGAAAAAAAAAACAAACTTATCTGTTCTTCTTTTGGAAATACATTAAAAGTATTCGTGTCCAATGTCATCGCGTTACGTGTTTCTTTATAGTTTCAGCAACATACTCGTACTTTTCTCAACTTAAATTATTTTAATTTTTTAACTGTTCCGTTAATTTGTGCTATCATGAGAAAGTGGATACACATCCAGGAGTACATAGTGTTGTTTACGTTTGTATTTCACTGATATTTTTTATTGAATTTTGCTTCTATATAACAGTCACATACAAAACTCGTACATAACCCACAATTACCAACACATATATATAATACAAAATACTTACAATTTCTCCTAGTTTTGTAGCAGGGTCTTCGGTAGGCAGCTCATCTCTCGATAAAAAGGAAAAATGTGACAGTACATTACATCTGCAGAAAGCCAATCCTCCAACATCGAGTTCCTTGAGATGTCGACATCCTTTAGTCTTCCAATATAATCCACTTGTCGTCAAATTTAACTCCCCGTGTGCACATACGTTCCCTTGGCTATTATGATTTAGTCTCATTTTAATGTCAACATGTTCGTTTTCACCAAAATGAGATGTGTCTCCCAGCTTTACGCTGATAATTTGATTAGTTGACTTAAATGTTTCCACATTTCTATACACCACAAAAGAAAGTCGTGAATTCGGATGTGCATTCAGCATAGAAGATACATTGACCAAAATGTTGGTGTCTTCGAAATCTTCAAATTTTGATTCTGAAAGAAAAACTTTAATAATTATTTCATTTCGACGTGTATTGGTATACCCCTACCCATAAAGGGATCTCAAAAGGTATTACCCTAGAACTCTCGATGATGATACTTTCAAAAGAAAAAAGGGTAACATTATTGTATGATATAAATATAAATCGCACAGTTGACGACATCTTGTGATGTTCCCGGAAGGAGCTTCACTAAATCCATGTTCAGATATTGGTTCGGGTCCGAGACGCAACAACACAAAAGCTCTGCACAAACAATTAAGGGCCCACTATTCGAATTTCATCCAATTTCCGAGATATTTTCCTTAAAAGTTTGAAGTTTTTAAGCTCTTAAAAAAATATATGTTATTCTTTAAGATAGTATCTATTTGTTCCAAAAGCCGAAACGGTAATTATTTGAAATTCCCTCGATAGAAATAAATCGCAAAGTATGCTCCGAAAAATATTATTAACACTTTTATTTCTGTTATTTTACAAGTTATATGTATGAAAAAAATCAAAATGCTTCTTTTAATGCTACTCAATAGACCCCATAAGTAATTTTTGCTATTTTTGAAATACGCCGTGATTTATTAAACATTTTCACAACTGTCGCTTACGCCTATTGCTTTTAAATCATATTTATTATAGCGCGCTCGCTCCGACTTGCAGATTAAACTATCTTTCTTTGAGAAGTTCATTCGCCAACTCGAGGGCTTTGGGGGCAGACGTGTCGTTCATCGTTCTATGATCTACAGACGTGCGATTACGTGCAAATATTTGAATTTATAAAGATAATTTTTACGCGTGTAAAGTTTATGAGTTAATAAATATTGTTTTTTCAAAGATGGGAAATACACGAAAGATATCCCGTATTTCAAAG
The DNA here is from genome assembly GCA_026573805.1 of Hesperophylax magnus. NCBI lineage: Eukaryota > Metazoa > Arthropoda > Insecta > Trichoptera > Limnephilidae > Hesperophylax > Hesperophylax magnus. The sequence goes on along the minus strand of JAIUSX010000326.1, from coordinate 23,571 downwards.
AAAAAATGTTATCTCATAAAATTATATCCTATCTAATAGGTGAGAAGAAAAAAATACAATTTTTGATTTATAAGCTTATATTTATTATAAACGATAATTTACTATAAAAATTAATAATTCATATTTTTATTTATGTATTGTATAGTAAAAAGTTATTATTTTTTTTTCAGAATAGGTACTTTGGGAAATAAAACTAATTCCAATGCATTAGAAATTACGGGGTAAATTTTTATTAATTTAATTTTCTTGTTGTCTTGTCTCTTTTCTTGTTCCTATACGATCGTGATTTATTTGCGAATTGACTTTCTACGTACACAAATACACACGTCACTTTACATCTGCTCCTTAGAGTAATATTACTCTAAGATCTGCTCTAATGATTCACAATGCAACGATGTCCGAAATATAATATAATATGTAATAATAATATGGGCCACCTGTTTCAAATAACAATACTCGAACGTGGAATCCAGAAAAATAATGAACGGGCCAGCGAAAAAAGCTATCGAAAGTTCTGAAACTGTGGGGAATATAATTAAATAAAATAAAATACTTTTTTGTTTTAAAACCACGATATTTATTAATTTAAGAACCGACCGGTTTCGCTTTACTTAAGCATCATCAGGGTACAAATTAATACTAAACAAAAAGTACATAATGTGTGCATATATATAACAAAATATAGAGGGAGACAACATGATACAAATATAAGCAACACAAAGACGGTCATAAAATACATTAACATAAGTGCACAAGTAATGGAAAAACCGCTAGATAATTATGTAGACTAATGGGTTATACGAATAAATCGGGAGAAACAAAACATCAACTGGCAAGGTGGTAAGGAGGTAAGGAGAACTGGGAATTTTTTATGGGTTTATTGGAAACAGACTTAATATTGGACTACTTGATATGTCTAATTGATTATTAAGTATCTGACTTTTGGTTTTTACAGCTTTTTTAATTTCTAGTGCCTCTAAATTGTTTAGTCTGTTACCATGCCCGTTTTTATGTAAGATGTTAGCACCGGTGCTATGACAGAATGTATGATCTTTATCGATCAAATGATTTGCAAATTCGGAAAAACCGTTATTATTGAGGTTTTATTGATGTTTTGTTTTTCCCGATTTATTCGTATAACCCATTAGTCTACATAATTATCTAGCGGTTTTCCATTACTTGTACACTTATGTTAATGTATTTTATGACCGTCTTTGTGTTGCTTATATTTGTATCATGTTGTCTCCCTCTATAATATATTTGTATCATGTTGTCTCCCTCTATATTTTGTTATATATATGCACACATTATGTACTTCTTGTTTAGTATTAATTTGTACCCTGATGATGCTTAAGTAAAGCGAAACCGGTCGGTTCTTAAATTAATAAATATCGTGGTTTTAAAACAAAAAAGTATTTTATTTTATTAAATATGTCAAACCACAAAGTGATTGCTTTCTACAATAATATAATTTAGTTCAGTGATGTTATTTTTTATGTCGGAAGGAGGCCCTGAAGAAAATAATTTCTCTCAGAGCCTGTGTCATCTTTGAGAATGCTGTATAGAGGGTCTTTTTTGAGGAGGAGGGAGTGAACCTGTCCTGAATGTCAACTGTACAATTTCTTCCCAGAATTAACTTTATTGTACGTTTTTTGACTAACCGTACCTTGGTGTTCTATTTTCAATAAACTCTTTAATTATGTTTCAGATGTGAAATCTATACTCTGCTACAGAATGTTTTGCCCAAGTCTTGTAAAGATGCAAAGGCACGGACGTAACAATAAAATCATTTGAGCCCTTTACTGTTATTTAAAAGGTCACTTGAAGTGCAGTTATAATCAATGATTTTATTTTTTTTCTAGCTTCCACGAATAATTTGAAAAGGCATTATCTAAGGATTATACTCTTAAGGAGAATATAGAAAATGTAGAAAGGTGAAACGGATTTAAGATTTTCGATGAAATTATTGTGTTGTGAAATATTTATTTTGTTATTTATTACTTTATTTTTTTTTACAGTTTTACCGTACGCGGCCTTGTTGTAGAGTGGTATATCTAACTGTCATGGAAAGTTTTTTTCTGAGCTTTAAGAGAAAGGTTTCTTAAAGATACTGGAGTTATTCTAGGGCTATGTTAGATTTTTAACATCGATCACCGTAATGCTTGCCTTCCTGAATAAATCTAATTTTATTTAATCATTTACGGCCAAGATGTTTTTGACAATGGTGTGTTTTTATCTTTCTGTATTCCAATCATTTAGCTTGGCTTCTAGGGTTGTGCCCCAGTATTGCTTTTTGGAGACTGTAAACGGATCTCTCGGCATTTAATGAAACTGCAGCAGAACAAAGGCTGTTGCTATATTGACGTTCATGGTATGTTTTGCTCAGATTGACGATAAGGTTTCCAGATCCGCATTTCGCTCGAAGCATGTTTAGGGCAATAAGTTCATAGTTTAGGGTTCTTTCACCGTATTTATGGGAACATTTCAGAACCACCAATCTTTCATTTTGAGTGAATCTTGTGCTTGTGATTAAATTATATTTGACAATTTAAACAAATAATATTTAGAGAAGTTAAAAATTAAATTGAAAGTTCACTGAAAGCTTAAACTATTAAAAGTAGTAATTTCATAAAAATGTAAATAAATAGAGCCCCTTTCACATTTTAGAATGTAATTTTATGTTGCTTACATGTTTTATTACTCTTTATAATTATTGAATTGTTTAAATGAATAAATAAATAATTACAAAAAAGTCTTCTGATTTGTAAGTCCTCAGGAAGCACTAAGGATCTTTCTATCTATCTTTATAATATAATAAATTTGATGAGCATAAAAATGTAAACGTGTATATAATTTATATAAATGTACAAAAGTAGATATTACACGTGTATAAATATTATATTGCGCATATTATACAAGATGTCGGGGGTAAAGTGCACAAACTTCGGGAGGTGATTCTAATTGATAGTACAAGTAAAAAAGAAAAAAAACTTTTTTTGGAATTCCAACGTTTTAAGATAGTTTTCGAGTAAAAAAGTTTAATTTTTTGTATAGAAAAAAAAACAATTTCTTCTACGGAAAATAAATTTTTGTGGAAAAAATTTGGAAATTCGAATAATTTCCATTTCATTTTTACTTCTTCTAGCATTTAGAATAACCTCCTGAAGTTTGAGCACTTTACCCCCGGACACCCTATAAAGATAACCATATAAGAAAAACCTTATTGATGTAAAAATATATTTATTGATTTTATAAAAGTTATAAATTACTTTTATAAAAGTGATAATAGTATTTTAGTAAAGTAAAGTAATTTGTATACCTATTCAAATAACTTTCGTAAATGTTTTTTGTAAAATTTAAAAAAAAAATTAATTAATTAAATCCGTAATAAAACCCATATTTTGAGAACCATCTTCATTTCGACTTCGTTCGTAGAGTAATAATAACTAGAGACCGCACTAATATTTGTACAAATCGTTGACATACTCGCAAAATAAAGCTCTCCCTTTCAGCTCGGTTCCATTAACGTACAAAAAACAGAGACAAACAATTTCTGTTAAAAACATACTGTGTAAACGGGAAGCGACTTTTTGGAGCGGGCGAAGTTCACGCCAGTGTGATTTGCTCGGTGCTAACTAAAAATGGGTCTGTTTTTCTAAAATTGCAATAGATGTCGGTAATTTAATTTCGTTATTTAAAATATTAAATAACCCCCAAAATTATTCCTAATACGAATTCAGACACCTCTGTCGGATTCTTTTAACACTAAATATTGAGTGTTGCCCAAATCTAAATTCTTTACGCGGAAAGCGGGCCCTAGCACCATTGCAAACTCTTCATTAAAATAATAATATCTAATAATTAAGATGTTTAAAAATACTGACCTGCGGTTAAAACATCCACTGAGGAAAGGGGAGAACCAACTCCCGCCGATTTGACTCTGATTCCTATGACGGGAGTATCAGAATTATAATTGACTATGATCACGATAGCCATATTGGGTAGTACAATTTTCATTTGGTTGTTATTTGTCTGAAGTTTTACTCTGCTGACTAAGGTTTCCAAGCTTTGGAAGATCTTATATGTTATCCTAGGAGCTGTCGTAATATTGTCGTCCTTTTCAAGGAGGTTGCTGATCATCCTAATGACTCTCTCGAAACTCGTAGTGTTCACAATGGTATTTTGGTGCAAGTTTTCAAGGATTTGTATCAGCAAATTTAGCCGCTCTTCCGAGGTCTGTCAGAAAGGATTTGTAAAGTATTTATTTATTAACATCTCTTAGAAACCTAATACCAACTTCTTCCTATTGTCGAGTTTGGGTCAGAGACCCATCACCTCGATAAGGCACCTTCACATAACCGTACTTCATCACCTTCATCCACTCTATGGCCATTCCGTATGTGTTCTGGCATTCCAATACGTGTCCAAGTCACCTAATTTGCGACATTTCTAGGTAGCTATGAATAAAAAATCAACTCGTGAAAAACAAAGTTTTCTTACTACAATTACTACATGTATTTAAAAATTCCTTTTTTGGTTTGAATGAGGATTGAACCTTCCTCCCCAGGGACTGGCTATTAACTGCAGTAAACTTTAAAATGTCTCTTAAAACTAAAAACATAAACCGAGTGCCGAGATTTATTACGTATATTAAATTCTGTAAATTTTTATAACGTATCTAATTTCAGAGAAATGAGTGTGTAATGCGTTTTAATGGACAGCGAGTATATCTGCCGAGTATCAGATAGATCGGATGTTAGAAATAGCACGAATTATTATTATTTTTTTTACTGTTTTGACTGTTGCGGACTTCTGAGTCTAGTTTAAAAATACCAACTCCCCACTTTAAGTACCTATTTCAATGTCACCGTACACAAACAATTATGAAGCAAATTAACTAATACCTCACTAACACAGATTAAGTATTTATTATACAAACGAATGTGAAAATGATAAAGACATCCTTAACATAAATAACTAATTTGATGTTCAAACACACCTAAAAAAATCCTTAAATAAAAAAAAAAAAAAAAATTTAAATTTAAGTTACATCCTTTTTTAAATTTATAAACCATTGTAATGTCACTTTAACTAACTAACTAACCATCATGTATGCCAAATAACTCTGTCTTGGCACACACTTCTTGCCTCATTCACATTCATACGTCGTATCATACACACCCTTCTATTATTCTGACTCTTGACATTGATTCCCTTGATCGTGCCATAACTTCCAATGTAAATAATAATTATTATATGCAACTATTGTTCATTACTTATACTTGTATAAGAAATTGTATCCATTTCATGTAGTCAACGTAAAAGCCCTATGGGCGTTTATAAGAGATTAATAAAGTAATTAATAATATGTTCATGAACAGAAAATTTAAATCCCTTGCCCTTGACCTTAACTCAAGATTTGTTTTTCTGAAAAGATATTTTTACAAAATACTTACTAAGTTCGTGATGTTTGGTTCACAGTAGTTTAAGTTGGAGATTTTCCAAACAGCCCCGAATCTATAGTCGCCTACACATCTATACTCTCGGCAGAGGTCTGTTCTTACTATGACATCGTGACCTGTGAATTTCATCAAAATCATTACATTTTCGACTGACATATTGTACAGAACAAACAAAACAATTAGCAAAAGAACCATTAATATATTTTATACACTGATAATATTAACTAATCTCAGAAAAATAAGAAACCGAAAAGATTCAGAAATCAAGAAGGAAACGGTAGCAACTACTGGAAATTGAACCCCTCCGGTCTTAAAGGTCTTGCCTCTACTCTACCCGGTAACCCATGTTTTGATCGTAATCAAATGATCGTAAGCAAAAGCTCGATATGAATTGAATTTTTGGAAAATGCTCACTATATAAGCCCCCACAACGTTAATATTTGCAGCCGGCCGAAAAGCTTGTGACATCACGTTACATTCACGACAGTACTGCAGCAATGGAATTCGAATTATGGATTGTACTGTGTGTGACGTCACTAGAAACAATTGTATAAATTTACCAAATTTTCACATTGAAAGCTCGTAATTTCGTCATTAGATATCGGAAAAGTAATTTTATTTTCGTTATTTACTCTATAAATATTACATTATTTATAGTGCTATCGAGACTCGAGATCCAATTATTTTCCGTATTTTTTATCGACATTATATCTTAATTTAAGAATTATGATTAATTCCCATATTTTGTACGATTGCAAAGTTCTACCCCAGTAAACTTTCAACCTAGTTAGTGACTCGAAGCTGATATTTATTTAAATGGGATATGTTGACTTTTGAGAGTTGAATTTTACAAATCATAGATTATTGCTTACGAAGATCAGTTTTATTATTAGTCCTCGAACATTAGGTAATCCACCAAAATAAATTTCGTTAAAATTTCTGATAAAATATCGCTTCAATATTATGTAAATTAGTTCAAATTATGATTTCGTGACAAAGGTTTTGTAACATTAATAAAATTGCTGTCATACTTGTAACACAAAGTTGCACCACCTCCTTCTTAAGCCAACTTTTCATACAGTTCTACAATGTCCATCATTTGCCCTGATGATGGACACTATAATGCTGTCCGAAACGTTCGGTAAAGAAGGAGTAGCGTAACACGGCATTGTACCCCAAACATAAATCTCTTTAGTAACTGACAAACTTTTTTTCTTTTTTGTAAAAATAGAGAAAATGAAATTTTTTTTATTATTAGACTACTAATCATACGGGTGACCTGAAAAGATTAAATTTTGAAAACATAAATTGTGATAAATCAATTCAAAATACATATATTTAATGAAAAATATATTACCTATTTTAGTCTCCGGGACGAATTTAATATCCTCACAGAATAGCAGTTTCCGTGTGAATAGGACATCCTCCTTTAGAAAGTAATTTAACAAAATGCGATCCCCCTCAGTGACATGCAACAATATTTTGTCACCGAAGTCCAATTTCTCTGATATCGTAACATAATCTAAAATTTCACTGTTGGTTATCATAATACTTGTGCCAAGATCTTTTGGGCATTTGCCGTTAGGACAAAGTTTTCGTTTCAAATCATCTGAATGTTGAGATTGAATATCCAGCAAATACCTTAAGAGTTCAACATCTTTTATCATCATCACGGATGTGTTTTTATAAAAACGTTTATTTCTCACAAATACAACCTTTTCTGAGTCAATTGAATAATAATCAATTTTATTCGTACAAAAACACCAATAGTTTCCGTTTTCCATTGCTGTGACACCGAACTCTTTGGTATTATTCAAAGCCTTGATTTCCATTCTTCTTCTCTCTGTCTTGTTTAGGGATTCGTGGAAACACCAAACTTCGTCCGGTATTGGTATTGGTTGGGTGATATTAAAAATGATAAAATCGTTTCTAAAAACAAAAGAAATCAAATTAAATTTGGTTAAAATACCTATGATGGAAAAATAAACAATACACAACTAAATAGACGTGATATACAAAGTCATATATAATACCTTCCAACTTGAATTATTTAACCCTAAGTGCTACTGGTGAAGGAGAAGGATCCCACACTATGCACATTTTCGGAAAAATTGTTATTATTTTTTCGGTTCGCGTTTTATCTTGACGCTTGGTTTAGTTAACGCCTCGGGACCTAGATCCCCGACGAAAGCAATATTTTAAACTACTTTATTTTTTAGATAAATAAATAATATGTGCATAATCTCAGGAATAAGTTGAAAAATAATAAACAAAGTCAATTAAAAGTAAAGTGGTAAATACGGAAATTATGTTTGTATTATGCGTAACGTACTTTCACAAGTACGTTACGAATGTGGTTAAAGTTATTAAGAATTTCATGCCTGTTTAATGTTTTAAATTAAACGATTATCTTGAAAAAGAAACTGCATTTTAGTTGGAATTGTCACTTAATATTTGGTATTTGAATTAGGCACAGTAAATTTAACAGGCTCAATGTTGTTTTAGACCTAATCTGGGAACGCTTGATGCCATTGCAACATTGACGTCGTAAGAGCCTAGGAATACATTTTAGGTTGCTTGCTAAGCTGGAGAAAATTGGACATGGAGACAACGTTTTAATTTGGCACCAGACTTACTAAGAAAATATGTAACAATATGTTATATTATATGAACAAACTGTAAAATACATTGAGTGAACCAATGTCTTCTGACTGAGGAATTCCACAAGGTACAGTAATCGGGCCTATACTTTTCCTTATATACTTCAATGATTTGTTCAGTGTCCTTCTTAGTGGAAGTGTCAACTAGTTTTACTTAATGAATCTTAATGTAGAAAAAATATTATGTTTGCCTTATTATTTTAATTACCCTGTTCCTACCTCCAATATTGGAGTGATGGTGCATAGACGTTCATATATGAGAGGTGTATGTAACAATGATTGTAGATTCCTAAAGATAGACTCAGATGTCAAATGTCTGGAGATCACTATAGATCGTAATTTAAAATTTAAGAAACATATATATTACTATCTTAAAGGAATAAGAAAACTCACCTATTCATTTATAAGATTAAAAAATATTCTAAAACTTTCAAATATTAAAACGGTTTACTTTGCTCTTGTACAGTCGGTTCTGCGGTATGGCAAAATTGTACGGGGAAGCATTTAAATTAATAACTTTTACCGATAGTAACAACATAAAAAAAATGATTTTTCAAGTTATTATCAAATAAGCAAGAGATTTTCCAACCATTCAACTTATTTTTTTTATAAATTTAATTTAGATTAAATTTGATAATATTATTATTAAGTTCTGCAAGTGTTTTAGTTTTTTATTATTGTGACAGCTGTTTCACAGCTTTGTGCTCTTTCAGCTCTGTGATAGCAGACTGGTTTAACCAACAATAGATCATGTCATCGGTTTAACCAGTAATAAATCAATGTATACACCTTCAAAATTTACATTTGAAATAGTATAAATACGTCGTCTCAATGTGGACTAACCACAGTTTGAAAATGGCCTTGTAAGCCGAAACAGCTGTCACAATAATAAAAAACTAAAACACTTGCAGAACTTAATAATAATATTATCAAATTTAATCTAAATTAAATTTATAAAAAAATTAAATGGAGTTCTACGAATTAAACACAAAAACAATAAATTAAAAAAAAAAATTGAACTTATTGATAAATTTAAGATCCTAAAAGTTTTTAAAGAATCTGAACTGCAACACAACTATGAATAACTAGGTACCAAGCTATTTAAAGATTTACAGGATGCAATAAAAAGTGAGAAGACCTATTCCAAAACAAACTAATTGTTTATTTTTTCCAAAACATGAATTTTACGGGGGTTTTCAGATATATTCTTTCATTACCATATTACTATTTTGCGTGTATATTTACTGATTATTCTACTGTCCAAAATTTGTAATATTTTAGATAATTCTATTTTGTACTAACACTTACATTATTTATAAGTATACGTAAATAGACAAGCTCCCCAGTTAGACCCGAAAATATGTCTCTGCTCTAGGTAACTAATTTAGTAAAACAGAATGTTATATAACATATTATTAATAATGTGAACCTTTCTTCAAATCTCAATGATTAAAAAAAAATAATTAAAAATAACTACTTTTTATTTGACACTAGAAATGTCAAGTTTGTTTTTAATTTCAACTTTCAAGTTTACTCTTTACTAAGGAATTGATGGTTGTAATGGAAAATAGTTATAAAATGTATCGGTTGTACAATGATATTGAATGTTATTATATCTACATAAACAATCTCGCTATTTTTTAAGGCAAATTAGCCATCTACTAACATGTCATGGAGAATAGAAGTGTTATTAGAAATGTTGGAATTCGGTTAATTTTTTATTGTCTTTCTTTTATTTTTATGCTTTATGATGTCTTTTTCTTATTTCTCTTTGCATATTTTTGATTTCTCTTTGTTGTTTAGCATTTCTATCTTTCGATAGATATCAACCATAAACTATGCGGTCTGTGAACATTTTTAATTGGATTGTTAACACACTTTTTTGCAACTACATTTCTTATGGCAACTGTTAAAGCCATTACTGCCGATAATGCCAATAAGCCGCTTTGGCTATAATAATGCGATTTGTACGACTGCATTTTCATTCGCTTTCAAATGTTTAGTTTCCTAATAAAATGTTTCATAATGACTTACTCTGTGCGTGCATATTTGATCTCCACTTCGGTTCGATCCGGAGAATACTTGTGCAGTCTGATATCGCCTCCTTGTACGGCTGGCAGGACGCACAGCCTCGGGAACTTCTGGTCGCACCTCACGGGATTCAGCTCCTTGTTCTGCACGTCCACCGTGGCGCAGTCTCCCGGTGCACTGCCCATGGCGCTCGTGTTCCATCCATCGAATATCCTCGACTTAAAATTCTCTACCTTTCCCATGTTTTCATCTCCTATGCGCCAGTTCACGAATGGTCCATTTTCATAAACTCTCTCGTAGTCAGTCCAAAAAATATTGTACTCAAGTTTTTTGTACTCCAATTCATAAAACGATATGTTTTTATAAAAATCGATTGGGACTGTATTGCCAATGCATCTATCATACTTCTCCGAGCTAGTTTCTGGAGGTTTAACCATGGATTCCCCGTACGTTAAGGAACCATTTGAAGGAAAGCTGATCCCTTTGACACCCAGCGTGCTTATAACAAGAGCTAATGAAAATCTTACTACCATGTTAAAACGTCAAGGGGGAAACCAAATAATATATTCACTAAAGTATATTTAACCAATATTTAATAAAGTTCTACTTATCAAAAGCAGTATTATTATTCAATTCTTTAGTTACACATGCCATTATTATATTATATTAAGCCTAGATATTAAAAGTGTTACACACTTCTGGCACACTTTGGAATCGCTTCAAATTTCGTTAAACATTTTTATCGTAACACTTTTTTATCCATGCTGAAAAAAAAGAAAAAAGGTTTATTATAGCATTCTATAAATAAAATATAACGAACTAAACAATATGTTTTTTTTTTTTGGAATAACTTGAAAAACAGAATAGTATATTAAAGTATAAGTGGATAAACAGGTCTTTAAAACACGCGCGATTTTTCGAGCACGACGGCGTAGCCGAGTGCTCGAAATAAAGCAAGTGTTTTAAAGACCAGTTATCCATGAATACTTTACGCTATTTTTTTTTATTGGTACACTTTGAAAACATAAATATTGATATTATTATTAAAAATTTGGAAATAAGAACTATTAATGAATTCGTGATGTGACATCACAATATCTTATTGTCATGGAAATGAAAAACACAAACATTAATTTGCAATCTGTCACATAAGATTAATAGTTGACATCACAGTTTTTACTAGTTATTGTGTGTTGTAAAATGATTTCTAACATTCATAATTTAAATACCAAAGCAGAATCGCGGTTAATACATGAAAAATCCAAAGACGTTTATAAAAAAAGAATATGAAAGGTTCATAACATGGATGGAGGAGCAAAACGTAGTAGATGTAGATGAACGAGTTGTGCTTGCTTACCTTCAGAAAATGTCGGAACAGTACAAAGCATCGACTATGTGGGCCATACATTCGAAATTGCAATGTCTGTTGAGGATAAATAAAGGGGTTGATTTAAAACCATTTGTGAAAGTGCATGCATTCATGAAGGCAATTAGCAAGGATGACGTTGCTAAGAAGGCGTATGTATTCAAAGAAGATGATTTGCGGAAGTTTTTCACGGAAGCACCGGACATTACGTACTTATTTTTGAAGGTGGTAGCCATTTGCGGAATCTTTGGCTCTTGCAGAAGATGTGAATTGTGCGATTTACGCTTATATGATATCAAAGAAGAAGGAAGTGTATTGCTTATTACCATCCGACCATCTAAAACAGTGAAGGCTCGACGCATTTAAATAATTAGAATGTAAACGATGTAAAAAAGAATGTAAACTTTGAATAAATTTTTTGAAACATTTCTAATGTTTTATTTGACGTTTAAAATATTCCTGATAGATTTATAGTTAAAAGTTGACATTTAGACTTCACATTTTGTTGATTTGTTGATGTTGCCATGGTTACTTTAAAAAACGCGCGTTCCATAAAGTGCGATTTAAACACGCTAGAGCGTACTTTAAATGAGTAAAAAAGGGCACCAATAAAAAAAAGAATATGACGCAGCGGCAGTTCAATGTTCAGACTCCACAGTCAAGTTCTGCTGCAGTATTTGAAGGAGCTGTTCCGTCTACTTTGACAAACTTGATAACTTTTCTGCCTGTAGAATTTGAACCAGTTGTTCCGTCTACTCAGAGAGTAGACTTTTGTGTTCGTCAAGAGGTTTGGTGAGTTTAACGAATAACGTTCTACCTTAACCCACAGCTTCTGATCCTTTAGAGATTAAATTATTGTCACATAATTAACCAGAGGTTTAAAAAAGAACAAGTTCACTATTTGCACGGATATTCCAAAAAAGAAAATATAAAAACAAAAACCGATGAAAAGAAATAATAAAAGTTAGAACTATAAAAAAGAACATGGAGAATTACAATATGCTTGTCATGATTGTGAATCAAACTAATTACTGATGATGTGTCTTGAATTTTATAAAGATTTTAAGAGTTTACGTGATATTAAATAACTCATCGTTTCAGTAATATTGATTTTTATAATGTGCCATAAGAATTAGGTCATACATAATTATAATGAGACTTCCAGTATTAAGTAATCTTAAGCAGAGGTTGATTCACAGAATTTGAACAGTTCATCAAATTTCAAAGTTGATTTATTTTTCTTTGGAGGTTCTATTCAAGTTCTGTTCCTCACCCAGGGTGAAGCTTTCTCCAGAAGTTTTCTCAATCTAGGCGGAAGACTTCAGCGGTTGCCGTGGCATAAACCATGACAATCCGGAATCTTAGTCCCACCAAGACAAGCAGAGACAAATCTTAGACCCACCGAGACGGGGTGGTCAAGCAGAGAGAAATCTTAGATCCACCGAGACGGGGTGGTCAAGCAGAGAGGAATCTTAGATCCATCGAGACGGGGTGGGCAAGCAGAGAGGAATCTTAAATCCACCGAGACGGGGTGGTCAAGCAGAGAGGAATCTTAGATCCATCGAGACGGGGTGGGCAAGCAGAGAGGAATCTTAGATCCATCGAGACGGGGTGGGCAAGCAGAGAGGAATCTTAGATCCACCGAGACAGGGTGGTCAAGCAGAGAGAAATCTTAGATCCACCGAGACGGGGTGGTCAAGCAGAGAGGAATCTTAGATCCATCGAGACGGGGTGGGCAAGCAGAGAGTAATCTTAGATCCACCGAGACAGGGTGGTCAAGCAGAGAGGAATCTTAGATCCACCGAGACAGGGTGGTCAAGCAGAGAGGAATCTTAGATCCACCGAGACAGGGTGGTCAAGCAGAGAGGAATCTTAGATCCACCGAGACGGGGTGGTCAAGCAGAGAGAAATCTTAGATCCACCGAGACGGGGTGGTCAAGCAGAGAGGAATCTTAGATCCATCGAGACGGGGTGGGCAAGCAGAGAGGAATCTTAGATCCACCGAGACGGGGTGGTCAAGCAGAGAGGAATCTTAGATCCATCGAGACGGGGTGGGCAAGCAGAGAGGAATCTTAGATCCACCGAGACAGGGTGGTCAAGCAGAGAGGAATCTTAGATCCACCGAGACGGGGTGGTCAAGCAGAGAGAAATCTTAGATCCACCGAGACGGGGTGGTCAAGCAGAGAGGAATCTTAGATCCATCGAGACAGAGTGGGCAAGCAGAGAGGAATCTTAGATCCACCGAGACGGGGTGGTCAAGCAGAGAGGAATCTTAGATCCACCGAGACGGGGTGGTCAAGCAGAGAGGAATCTTAGATCCACCGAGACAGGGTGGTCAAGCAGAGAGGAATCTTAGATCCACCGAGACGGGGTGGTCAAGCAGAGAGAAATCTTAGATCCACCGAGACGGGGTGGTCAAGCAGAGAGGAATCTTAGATCCATCGAGACGGAGTGGGCAAGCAGAGAGGAATCTTAGATCCATCGAGACGGGGTGGGCAAGCAGAGAGGAATCTTAGATCCACCGAGACAGGGTGGTCAAGCAGAGAGGAATCTTAGATCCATCGAGACGGGGTGGGCAAGCAGAGAGGAATCTTAGATCCATCGAGACGGGGTGGGCAAGCAGAGAGGAATCTTAGATCCACCGAGACGGGGTGGTCAAGCAGAGAGAAATCTTAGATCCACCGAGACGGGGTGGTCAAGCAGAGAGGAATCTTAGATCCATCGAGACGGGGTGGGCAAGCAGAGAGTAATCTTAGATCCACCGAGACAGGGTGGTCAAGCAGAGAGGAATCTTAGGTCCACCGAGACAGGGTGGTCAAGCAGAGAGGAATCTTAGATCCACCGAGACGGGGTGGTCAAGCAGAGAGAAATCTTAGATCCACCGAGACGGGGTGGTCAAGCAGAGAGGAATCTTAGATCCATCGAGACAGAGTGGGCAAGCAGAGAGGAATCTTAGATCCACCGAGACGGGGTGGTCAAGCAGAGAGAAATCTTAGATCCACCGAGACGGGGTGGTCAAGCAGAGAGGAATCTTAGATCCATCGAGACGGGGTGGGCAAGCAGAGAGGAATCTTAGATCCACCGAGACGGGGTGGGCAAGCAGAGAGGAATCTTAGATCCATCGAGACGGGGTGGGCAAGCAGAGAGGAATCTTAGATCCATCGAGACGGGGTGGGCAAGCAGAGAGGAATCTTAGATCCACCGATACGGGGTGGGCAAGCAGAGAGGAATCTTAGATCCATCGAGACGGGGTGGGCAAGCAGAGACATGATCCAGCAGCAGTGTGCTTGTTTTATAGTAAAGAATGGTTCCATTGTTAAGTACTTTTGTCATGGATTGAAGAATTTTGTTTTTGATGTTCTTACAATAGTATTATTATTTTTGGTTGGGTACTTATTTTCCATGCACGCAAGTATGGAATCGGGAAGGATTCCGATGTTTAGCCATGTCAATGGAGACTGGATACTTTTTTGACTTCGTCCTGAGAAATTCTTCATAATTAATGATGACAAGCTGAATTCCGAAAAAAACAAGCTTTTTTGTTAAACCTTCTAGAGTCGTACACGATCACTTTGCTAATTAATGGGTTTTTTCCAGCTAAATTAACGTTAGTATCTTATGAAAAGCTGCTATCTTTCTCTTAGAAGTAGTCTTAACAAGCACCGTGGAAAGCCGCGTTCCATTTTCAAAGAAAAAGAAACATTTTTCTTAGCACCACAGGATTCTAATGAAACAATCCAAGATTTTGCAGTTCGTTTAAGGGGTCTGTCAGCTTTTTGTCCGTTTGAATCGAGATTGTAAGGCAATTTATTAGATGATTATGGATTGTTACCAGGCCGAGCCAAAGAGAAAATTTATTTGGAGGATTCAAATTGACCTTCGATGAGGCTCAAAAAGTGGCAGTGCCGGGTTAACAACGAATCAAGGTCACTGAAGACAGGAATTAATGAGAAAAAAGTAGTTCTCTTAGGCAAGGTGAAAGAGAAAGAGTTTTTGGATTCGTATTTTAAAACAGATCTCCATTACGACCAGGTTCGCAATCAAGGAAATATTCAGTGTAAATATATTTAAAATCTAATGTTTTATCTGCGGGAAGGACAATCATTCAACTATAAAGTGCAAATTCAAAAGACGAAATTTTTTTTAATTGCAGTAGAATTTAAAAATGAATTTTTATTTGGCAACATAGGATTGTTGTACCAGAGTCTTTGCAGAATCAAGTTTTACTGTTATTACATAGATCACGATGGGGATAGTGAAAATGAAAGCGTTAACATAGGGTGAGATAGGGTTTTTGAAGGCCATCACTGAACAATGAGCATCTGCGAAGCAATCACCACCAAAAACCCAACTTTCGGTATGGCTGAATTTTGGGAAAACGTGGAGTAGAGTGCATATAGATTATTGCGGCCCATTGGCAGGAAAAATGTTTTTAGAATAAGAGGAAATAGCTAACAAAAACATTAAAAAGCGTCAACTTAATCAAACGAAGAATTACGGGGGAGTAAGAATTAGAAATTTACCATTGGAAAAAAATGTGTGATTATAGATTATAGACAAGTTAATAAGAAAATGGGGGTAAAATGAATTATTAAAAAAAAACTAAATCTTGTCAAAGTCAATGATACTGAGTTATGTTGCAGATAAGATACATTGATCAGATTAGAGGTTTTACAGTCAGATGGATATTATGATGGCCGCGTCGCGTCTGAAAATCCGAAGAGTTGCATTGATAAGTTGGAGATCCCAGCCTTGTGACGTGGTTTTAATCGTTGTTCTCTTGATATCAAATCGCATGAGGAGGAAGGAGCTACCGAACCGAGTACATCATCAAATCAATTACCATGGATTGGGAGACTTCGTCCCAGAAGAGATCCCACTATTTCCTCCAATTAAGACAACCGTACTGGACGTCCAGCCACGTCATTGACTATATGAATTGTTGTTCATTTTAAGGAAATAATTATGAAGTAAAACCATAACTAACTAACTAATTAACTAACCATCACGCTGTTTCCCCGCAGGGGTAGGCAGAGAGGACGGACGCCAAACAACAAAAAAAACTTTCAATACTTCCTTGAAACCATTTGACATGAAATTATGAAATATAAATTATTTGTTATTATTATTGTTTAGTGAAATGTTATTTGATATTATTATGACTGTAAAATGAAATAGTGTAAATTTTATAATTAATATTTACTTTTATTATTGTTCACAGTTGAAATGGTGTAAATGTTATTGTTGTTATTGGCGAAATATTATTTGACATTATTTTAATCGCGTAAAATTACGTCATGCAAGATGTAAATTCTTCCACAAGGAGCCTGGATAATCACAAAAATATAAATCTGTTCTATGTTACTTGAAAAGGAATAATATTCTACGTTTAGTTGACGAACTTTAGTTATTTAAAATATTCTTATTAAATATAAATTATTTCTAAGTGTTGGAAGAAATGGATGTCTTAATTAGTTATTTTATTGGTCATTATTTTAGTATATTGTTTTTTTTTAATTATTTAACGTCATAATTAATGTCTTTCAACACTAACTAACTAACTAACTAACCATCACGCCGTTTCTCCGCAGGGGTAGGCAGAGAGGATGGACCGCCAAACAACTCGGTCTTGGCACACACTTCTTGCCTCATTCACATTCATACATCGTCTCATAAATACTTTTCTATTATTCTGACTCTTGACATGGCTCGACTCAAGTATCTGATTCACTTGATCTTGCCATGCCTTCCTAGGGCGTCCCCGACTTCTGCTACCATTCGCATTTGCATCATAATTCCTCCTTACACTCCTTTCTTGGCTCATTTGCTCTACATGCCCAAACCATCTAAGCGTCCCTTTCTTAATCTTACTCACTACGCTTACATCAGCCTTGCACTCTTTGTGGATCTCCACATTCCTCACGCGATCATACATGGTTTTAAAACACATACGCCTCAGGGTTCTCATTTCAACAGCATTCAATCTATTTTCATCCTTTCTCGGCCAGTTCCATGCCTCACTTCCATACATCAGGGTAGGTATCAGCACTCCATTGTAGACTGCAAACTTTGCTTCTTTGTCTCCCTCCCTTAAACATTGGTTAAAAAGATTGCACAACCATGTGAGAATTATACGGCTATCTCCTTTAAAATATTCAGCAGCAATATTGTCGAAACCGAGAGCCTTACTATTCTTCATACAATTTATCGATCTTTCTATCTTATCGAAAATAATTCAAATGTCAAGTTATTATAAATTATTTTGACTATAGATTTTCAACTTACCAAGCGCCGTCTTGAGAAAATGTGCTGTAATGAATTATACTTTAGAGTTCATTTTTGCCGGACTGCACTTTGTGAGATGGAGCCTTGTCGTACGGAGAAAATCTGTTAACATTTCTAACATTTATTTTTAAATAATATTTTAGGCTGATAATTGGCGTAGGCACCCAGGGAAAATCATATTGTCTATGGTCGCGCATTTTTTATTGTTTTCTCTATCTTTGTCTTATGGCCTTTGTCTACGTCATAATTAAAAACTGTCAAAATATCGGCATATCTATGGTTACATAGTGGACAAAATTTCTCCCTACAAAAAGCTCGGAGTTATCAATCTAGTGAGTGTTTTATTTATGGAGGGCTGGAAGCTACGAGCAGAATCACTTCGGGTCCCTCGAGTATAGGACGTTGTCCTTTAGACGACATTATTAAACTATTAAGCAAACATTATTGTAAACGTATTGTTATAAACTATCTTGCGATCACTGATCTGCCAATTCAGTTTTATTGAAGACGATCCATTCCCACAAATAAATGTACTTTGTAATTTAGATAACATTACAATAACCATGTCGTTATACGATGAACACTGCACTGCTTATTAGGCGAGTTTGAAATAATATTTTTACTTCTTCCAGCGTTGTAGGTTTAAAGGAAGACAAAATTCCTTTAGAATCAACATGGCAGTGGGGCATGAGATGCCGAGGAACCAAAGATATTAGAAGAACGAGATATGCTATGTTGGCCGCCGGACCGTAGGCGGAGTACTACCTAATTAGGGTACTTTGAATACTGTCGGGACGTGTACGCACAGAAATCTGTTCTATGTATTAGTGCGGATACCTTAGCACAAGCGAAGTCGTGCAGTAGTATTGGTGAAAAAAACCGGCGACACTGGGCAAAACAATTCCACACAGTATGAACTGCTCATAGCACATCTCGTTCTTCTAATATCTTTGCGAGGAACGAATGAATTCAATTTTCTCCCGAAAAAAATATCTATATCTAGAATAATATCGCAGTAACACTATGTTGATTATGCCAAATACTCAAAGTTAGTATAATTAAGAGCACGTAAACACAAGTAATAAAACAATATTTACAGTTGTTCAATTTCCAGACATTTCATAGTTTTTAAAATAACTGTATAATCACTTTTTATGATCTCACTGTGTATTGTTATAATAATGAAAATGCTGAACATTGATTAAAATAATTAGTCAAGCTATTCCAAAGATATTTTGAGCGTTTCAATCAACCCCATGTACTGTTTCAATCGTCCACACTATGGGGTTGATTGAATCACAATTCCGTTTTTTCTTAAGTGGTTATTGTAGCTTACCTGTACGAGTTGTCACCACCCAACAAATTTTATTTGGGAACTGAACAGATTATAATTCATATAGTATTAAGTTCTTAATTATTAATACAAAAGTTTCTCCGCCACACACCGTTACTAAGGACCGTTGGAAGCGTATATATCTGGAAATTAATGCAACGGACCCATTTATTGAATAATAATGTCCTAAATTATTCGGTGATGATGACGGTTGTGATGATGATCATGATTAATTAGTTGATTTCGCATATTATAATTATCTGAATACTAGGAAAGAAATAATATAATGATTCCGATAAACAAATCCAACGGATCAATATCATTATATATGTATCGATCATAAGATAAAGATGCTGCCTAAACCCGCGTGCGTTTCACAACATATTAAAGCAAGGTCCCATATAGCACTGCCATCTCAATAGAAGGCCGTGCTGTAGAAAACCAACTGACATTCAAAGAGTCCTGTTTTTCGGACTTCGTGGTAGCTTTTTTCTATGCGCCAGTATGGATTTTGTAGGCGTCTGGAAAGTGTGTGCAACTGATTTAAGCAGTTATTTTACATTTTACATCACGTTTCTGCAATATTTATACTTCATTTTTGTAAAACAATACGTTGGTGGTTATATACGATCGTCAAGGTAAGACATTTTAAATATATTTACAATTTTAACGTAGTAAATAATGTTTTCAACAACTTACATAATGGCGGATGACGCTTAGCTTTGGATCTGTACAGATTATCATTAGAAATGGTGTAATTTACTAGATAATATAACATAATCTACATAAAAGTACTATGTAATAACATGTGTAGAGCTTTCTGAGAGAATAATAGGGTAATTCATAAGCCGCCACATTTTTAGTAGGCACTTGGAAATGATACTTCGTTTCAACTCGATTGTTGATTTGTTTTCAAAGTGAAATTTGATTTGTTTTGAAAATACGTAATATATTTATTAGTGGATATTATTTTCAGATGCCTCATAAGTGCTGTGTTCCCGGATGCAAAGCAAATTACACCAGTTCTCTGAAGAAGGAAGGAGCGGTTACCATCTTCGAAAAATTGTATTGTATTATGTATAATGTAATAAAATATATACTTGTACAAAAAATTGTTTTCCTATTTATCCATGAAAAATTGTATTGTATTGTGTATAATGTAATAAAATATATACTTGTACAAAAAATTCTTTTACTATTTATCCATCAAAAATTGTATTGTATTGTGTATAATGTAATAAAATATATACTTGTACAAAAAAATCTTTTACTATTTATCCATGAAATTCTAAAATATGTACTTCCCACAATAAAAATATATTTTTTTACCCATAGGATTTAGGTGAGTATGTATTCATTAATATGAATCAAAACGATTTGCATAGGTAAAATAGGTAAGTATTTATAAATATGAAATATCCATGCCTTCACTTTAAATTAAATTCATTAGAACCTTTAAAATCAGAGCTGGAATGATGTTTTTGCTTCTTGGGGAAATAGGCATCTTTACTTTGAAATTTGACTTCCCGCCAAATCTACAGCACGGCTTGTAATAGAGACGGCAGTGCATATAGCCATCACGCGACTTTGTCTATCAACATCACTTTTATCACGTCTAGTGCAACGCCTGTCTAAAAGTCCTTTGTTTCTATGGAATTACAAAAACGTCAAGAGAGTGGTTGAGTGGATCATTTATAACGTCAACATTTATTTATTTATTTATTTAACGCCCATAGGGCTTTTACATTGTTGGTAGTATAATTTTAATTTGACAGATACTTTGAAACATAAAAAATAAGAATAAAATTACATTTGATAAAAGCTATGCAACAAGTCATACAAACACAAGAAACAAAAACAGAAAATTACAGCTATTTGTAGGTTTACATGATGTGTTTAGGAGTATTGTTGAAATAAATGTTGTGATCCACAAAACTTGCCAAGTTGGTATTGAATATGTCAACATCACCCAAACATAAACAAACATTCGGCCCCGCCATTCGGCTTGTTTTTGTTTACAAAACTTTAAAGTAAATTAAGCAGGTTTCGGCTATGTTTTATTGATTATTATAATAATAATATTTGGAAGATTTGTAAAGCGCCGTTTTTGTGCAAAATCTCCTCAAGGGCGCTGTACAAATATACACTTCTACAATGAACTATGTTAACATTAACTAACACTAAATATGGAGATTATATACAGTAAGATACTTACCTGGTAGGTCACTTGATATTAACACTTAATTAAGTTTAACTGATTGTTTATTAGCGAAATTTAGTTACAAGATTTAGGACAAAATTGTAAAATTGGATATAACTGGACTTTCTCTCAGGAATGATATTAACGGCCGCTGTTCCCAATCCTAATAATCAAATTCTAAGCGAATCACCACTGCACTACGTAATTCCAACACACAATAATTGCTTAAGCAAGCCGCTTAGTTTAAGCCAGCCGGACAGCTGGATTAACCATTTAAGCAATATGTAAGGAAAAAACTAGTTACAAAAAGTGTCGACAGAGTGAAAAAATACCGCGAATCAATGATCAAATGTCACTCTGACAATCGACAGTCGCGCTCCTTTCAGTTTTTTGTGTTGCATTTATCATTGTCGTTTTAAAATGGATAGAGAAGTTTTAGACATTTTAGATATACTAGATATTGCGGAATGGGCCGAAGTAATCGATGAAAACATCGGGTTATACAGGCGGCGACAGGGTGTGGATGTCAATTACATCGAACTATTAAATGACAAAGAATTTTTTGACCGTTTTCGTATGACGAAAACGTGTTTTTTGTATATTTTGAACCTAATTGAGGAGAATTTAACTTATGCAAGCGAAAGGTAAGTTTTTATTTACGCAAGTGTCATTTTTGCGATGAATGTGCGAAATATTTTGCCCTTACCTCATGTCAGATCTGAAAACCTTTCTATTCTATCAATTTAATGTTATTATACCTTATTTCTTTTTAGAAACTGTCCAATTTTACCGTGCAATCAGTTGCTGATAGCATTACGCTTCTATGCGACGGGAAGTTTCCACATCACAAATGGAGACTTCTTCAAAATAAGTCCATCTGCCACCAGCAAGATAGTAAAAAAAGTGTCTTATGCCTTGGCAAGCTTGAGACCACTTTACATTAAATTGCCAGTAGGACAGGAGGTCGAAATTGTCAAGAGGGAGTTTTACGAAGTTGCAGGATTCCCTAATGTGATAGGTGCGATTGATTGCACTCACATCAAAATCCAATCCGTTGGTAAGTGCCAAACCAAATAAACCAATACATGTGTTGGTTGTGCCTGCATTGTTTTCTGTACAGTAACAAATAAGTATAAGTATGTATTGTGTTAACCATCTACTTTCTAAAACAGGCGGGTCAGAAGCTGAAACATTCCGAAATCGGAAGGGATACTTTTCGTTAAATGTCCAAACAATATCAGACGCGAAGATGAGGATAAGAGACATAGTAGCCAGGTGGCCAGGAGCAACGCATGACTCGCTCATCTTCCAAGGTTGCCGCGCCAAAGCGGTCTTTGAGACCGGCCAATACCCAAATGGAGTACTCGTAGGAGGCAGCGGATATCCATTAAAGGTATTAAATACACAACTTTAATGTTTTAATCAAATAAGATATTGTCAGTAAATTGTTCCGTTCCTTCTCACCTTTTTAAAATTCACATCCTCGACCATCCAGATTGTAAATTCTGTGCTTTAGATGTGGGAACTTTAGATCACATATTTTTTGGTTGTCGCTCTCTAAATAAATATACTCTCTTCTACCAAGCGTAATCTAAAATTGCCCCCCCCCCCCCCATTCAACATCTCATCTCTTCTAAAGTCTGAACTCGAATCCAATCTTCCATACGATTCTGAATTATGCACATTTAAATAAAATTAATATATTCATATTCACCTTTCCTTTCTCTGTAATTTTAAATGATAGCCTATAACAATCCTTGAAAGGTGAAGCCAGAAATATTAAAAAAAAAAAAAATAATTAAAAATACTGGGTTCAGTGTTTATATAGTTTTAATGACTTTTAAACAAAACATTTGCATAAAATAACATTAAAAATACTGTGTTCAGTGTCTACATAGTTTTTGACTTTCAAACAGGACATTTTCATAACATAACTTGAAAAATCAGCAAGGAACGTACGTTATAATCTCTTTTCATAATTTAACTATTGCAAAAAGTTATTTCGCAATGTGGTATGTAAGAAAAATTTAATTAATGACTTTTAAACAAGAGACATTTGCATAACATAACTTTTAAAATATTGTGTTCAGTGTTTACATAGTATGTAATGACTTTCAAACAAGATCTTCCTAAAAACATAACTTGAAAAATCAGCAAGGAACGTACGTTATAATCTCTTTTCATAATTTAACTATTGCAAAAAGTTATTTGGCAATGTGGTATGTAAGAAAAAT
>JAIUSX010000325.1:0-85975 GCA_026573805.1 Hesperophylax magnus | reverse complement strand
TTGTCATGTTTCCATAATTTCAGCGCTTTTGGCACAATACAGCCGTAAAAAGTGCTTTTAAATTCGAACCCAAGTCTCCAAATAGGGCCTGTAAGAGTGAAAATTTTTTCAGTGATGCAATTATATGCATATTTTTGTCCTGATTTATTTAAAGAGCATTATAATTGTCTCGATTTCAAAATTTCAGCCCGTTTGGAAAAGTAGATCCATGAATAAAATGATTTTGAAAAATCGAAACCCAAGTCTCGAAAGGCGTCCGTAAAATTGATGATTTTTTCAGGAAACAACATATGCAGATTTTTTTTACTGATTCAACTAGAAAACATTATTCTTGTCATGTTTCCAAAATTTCCACCTTTTGTCACGATAGAGCCGTAAAAAATGGCTTTTAAAGTTCGAACCCCAAGTCTCAAAATAGGGCCTGTAAGAATGATAATTATTTCATAAATGCAGTTTTATGCTGATTTTTTTACTGATTTTAATCAAGGGCATTATTATTGTCACGATTCCAAAATTTCAGCCCGTTTGGCAAAATAGATCCTGAATAAATGACTTTGTAAAATCGAAACCCAAGTCTCGAAAGGCGCCCGTAAAATTGATGATTTTTTCACGAAACAAACATTATGCAGATTTTTTACTGATTCAACTAGAAAACATTATTCTCGTCATGTTTCCAAAATTTCCACCCTTTTGTCACGATAGAGCCGTAAAAAATGGCTTTTAAATTTCGAACCCAAGTCTCAAAATAGGGCCTGTAAGAATGATAATTATTTCATAAATGCAGTTTTATGCTGATTTTTTTACTGATTTTAATCAGGGCATTATTATTGTCACGATTCCAAAATTTCAGCCCGTTTGGCAAAATAGATCCTGAATAAATGACTTTGAAAAATCGAACCCAAGTCTCGAAAGGCGTCCGTAAAATTGATGATTTTTCAGGAAACAACTTAATGCAGATTTTTTTACTGATTCAACTAGAGACCATTATTCTTGTCATGTTTCCATAATTTCAGCGCTTTTGGCACAATACAGCCGTAAAAAGTGCTTTTAAAGTTCGAACCCAAGTCTCAAAATAGGGGCCTGTAAGAGTGAAAATTTTTTCAGTGATGCAATTATATGCAGATTTTTTGTCCTGATTTATTTAAAGAACATTATTATTGTCTCGATTTCAAAATTTCAGCCCGTTTGGAAAAGTAGATCATGAATAAATGATTTTGAAAAATCGAACCCAAGTCTCGAAACGCGCACTTAAAATTGATGATTTTTTCAAGAAAGCAACATTACGCAGATTTTTTAACTGATTCAACTAGAGACCATTATTCTTGTCATGTTTCCAAAATTTCCACCCTTTTGGCACGATAGAGCCGTAAAAAATGGCTTTTTAAAGTTGGAACCCAAGTCTCAAAATAGGGCCTGTAAGATGATAATTATTTCAGAAATGCAGTTTTATGCTGATTTTGTTACTGATTTTAATCAAGAGCATTATTATTGTCATGATTCCAAAATTTCAGCCCGTTTGGGCAAAATAGATCCTGAATAAATGACTTTGAAAAATCGAACCCAAGTCTCGAAAGGCGTCCGTAAAATTGATGATTTTTTTCAGGAAACAACTTAATGCAGATTTTTTTACTGTTTCAACTAGAGACCATTATTCTTGTCATGTTTCCATAATTTCAGCGCTTTTGGCACAATACAGCCGTAAAAAGTGCTTTTAAATTTCGAACCCAAGGTCTCAAAATAGGGCCTGGTAAGAGTGAAAATTTTTTCAGTGATGCAATTATATGCAGATTTTTGTCCTGATTTATTTAAAGAACATTATTATTGTTTCGATTTCAAAATTTCAGCAGTAGAGACCATTATTCTTGTCTAGAGACCATTATTTCACTAGAGACCATTATTCTTGTCATGTTTCCCATAATTTCAGCGCTTTTGGGCACAATACAGCCGTAAAAAGTGCTTTTAAAGTTCGAACCCAAGTCTCAAAATAGGGCCTGTAAGAGTGAAAATGTTTTCAGTGATGCAATTATATGCAGATTTTTGTCCTGATTTAACTAAAGAGCATTATTATTGTCTCGATTTCAAAATTTCAGCCCGTTTGGAAAAGTAGATCATGAATAAATGATTTTGAAAAATCGAACCCAAGTCTCGAAACGCACACTTAAAATTGATGATTTTTTCAGGAAAGCAAATTATGCAGATTTTTTAACTGATTCAACTAGAGACCATTATTCTTGTCATGTTTCCATAATTTCAGCGCTTTTGGCACAATACAGCCGTAAAAAGTGCTTTTAAAGTTCGAACCCAAGTCTCAAAATAGGGCCTGTAAGAGTGAAAAATTTTCAGTGATGCAATTATATGCAGATATTTGTCCTGATTTATTTAAAGAACATTATTATTGTTTCGATTTCAAAATTTCAGCCAGTAGAGACCATTATTCTTGTCTAGAGACCATTATTTCACTAGAGACATTATTCTTGTCATGTTTCCATAATTTCAGCGCTTTTGGCACAATACAGCCGTAAAAAGTGCTTTTAAAGTTCGAACCCAAGTCTCAAAATAGGGCCTGTAAGAGTGAAAATGTTTTCAGTGATGCAATTATATGCAGATTTTTTGTCCTGATTTAACTAAAGAGCATTATTATTGTCTCGATTTCAAAATTTCAGCCCGTTTGGAAAAGTAGATCATGAATAAATGATTTTGAAAAAATCGAACCCAATTCTCGAACGGCGTCCGTAAAATTGATGATTTTTTCAGGAAACAACATTATGCAGATTTTTTTTTACTGATTCAACTAGAAAACATTTTTCTTGTCATGTTTCCATAATTTCAGCGCTTTTGGCACAATACAGCCGTAAAAAGTGCTTTTAAATTTCGAACCCAAGTCTCAAAATAGGGCCTTGTAAGAGTGAAAATTTTTCAGTGATGCAATTATATGCAGATTTTTTGACCTGATTTATTTAAAGAACATTATTATTGTCTCGATTTCAAAATTTCAGCCCGTTTGGAAAAGTAGATCATGAATAAATGATTTTGAAAAATCGAACCCAAGTCTCGAAACGCGCACTTAAAATTGATGATTTTTACAAGAAAGCAACATTACGCAGATTTTTTAACTGATTCAAATAGAGACCATTATTCTTGTCATGTTTCCAAAATTTCCACCCTTTTGGCACGATAGAGCCGTAAAAAATGGCTTTTAAAGTTGGAACCCAAGTCTCAAAATAGGGCCTGTAAGAATCATTATTATTTCAGAAATGCAGTTTTATGCTGATTTTTTTACTGATTTTAATCAAGAGCATTAATATTGTCACGATTCCAAAATTTCAGCCCGTTTGGCAAAATAGATCCTAAATAAATGACTTTGAAAAATCAAACCCAAGTCTCGAAAGGCGTCCGTAAAATTGATGATTTTTTCAGGAAACAAAATTATGCAGATTTTTTAACTGATTCAACTAGAGACCATAATTCTTGTCATGTTTCCAAAATTTCCACCCTTTGGCACGATAGAGCCGTAAAAAAATGGCTTTTAAAGTTGGAACCCAAGTCTCAAAATAGGGCCTGTAAGAATGATTATTATTTCAGAAATGCAGTTTGATGCTGATTTTTTTACTGATTTTAATCAAGAACATTAATATTGTCTAATATTGTTTCAACTAGAGACCATTATTCTTGTCATGTTTCCATAATTTCAGCGCTTTTGGCACAATACAGCCGTAAAAAGTGCTTTTAAAATTTCGAACCCAAGTCTCCAAATAGGGCCTGGTAAGAGTGAAAATTTTTTCAGTGATGCAATTATATGCATATTTTTGTCCTGATTTATTTAAAGAGCATTATTATTGTCTCGATTTCAAAATTTCAGCCCGTTTGGAAAAGTAGATCATGAATAAATGATTTTGAAAAATCGAACCCAAGTCTCGAAAGGCGTCCGTAAAATTGATGATTTTTTCAGGAAACAACATTATGCAGATTTTTTTACTGATTCAACTAGAAAACATTATTCTTGTCATGTTTCCAAAATTTCCACCTTTTGTCACGATAGAGCCGTAAAAAATGGCTTTTAAAGTTCGAACCCAAGTCTCAAAATAGGGCCTGTAAGAATGATAATTATTTCTTAAATGCAGTTTTATGCTGATTTTTTTACTGATTTTAATCAAGGGCATTATTATTGTCACGATTCCAAAATTTCAGCCCGTTTGGCAAAATAGATCCTGAATAAATGACTTTGAAAAATCGAACCCAAGTCTCGAAAGGCGCCCGTAAAAATTGATGATTTTTTCACGAAACAACATTATTGCAGATTTTTTTACTGATTCAACTAGAAAACATTATTCTCGTCATGTTTCCAAAATTTCCACCCTTTGTCACGATAGAGCCGTAAAAAATGGCTTTTAAATTTCGAACCCATGTCTCAAAATAGGGCCTGTAAGAATGATAATTATTTCATAAATGCAGTTTTATGCTGATTTTTTTACTGATTTTAATCAAGGGCATTATTATTGTCACGATTCCAAAATTTCAGCCCGTTTGGCAAAATAGATCCTGAATAAATGACTTTGAAAAATCGAACCCAAGTCTCGAAAGGCGTCCGTAAAATTGATGATTTTTTCAGGAAACAACTTAATGCAGATTTTTTTACTGATTCAACTAGAGACCATTATTCTTGTCATGTTTCCATAATTTCAGCGCTTTTGGCACAATACAGCCGTAAAAAGTGCTTTTAAAGTTCGAACCCAAGTCTCAAAATAGGGCCTGTAAGAGTGAAAATTTTTTCAGTGATGCAATTATATGCAGATTTTTGTCCTGATTTATTTAAAGAACATTATTATTGTCTCGATTCAAAATTTCAGCCCGTTTGGAAAAGTAGATCATGAATAAATGATTTTGAAAAATCGAACCCAAGTCTCGAAACGCGCACTTTAAATTGATGATTTTTTCAAGAAAGCAACATTACGCAGATTTTTTAACTGATTCAACTAGAGACCATTATTCTTGTCATGTTTCCAAAATTTCCACCCTTTTGGCACGATAGAGCCGTAAAAAAATGGCTTTTAAAGTTGGAACCCAAGTCTCAAAATAGGGCCTGTAAGAATGATAATTATTTCAGAAATGCAGTTTTATGCTGATTTTGTTACTGATTTTAATCAAGAGCATTATTATTGTCATGATTCCAAATTTCAGCCCGTTTGGCAAAATAGATCCTGAATAAATGACTTTGAAAAATCGAACCCAAGTCTCGAAAGGCGTCCGTAAAATTGATGATTTTTTTCAGGAAACAACTTAATGCAGATTTTTTTACTGTTTCAACTAGAGACCATTA
The DNA here is from genome assembly GCA_026573805.1 of Hesperophylax magnus. Lineage (NCBI taxonomy): Eukaryota > Metazoa > Arthropoda > Insecta > Trichoptera > Limnephilidae > Hesperophylax > Hesperophylax magnus. Next base: position 80,658 of record JAIUSX010000325.1, on the reverse strand, counting down.
TTCTTGTCATGTTTCCATAATTTCAGCGCTTTTGGCACAATACAGCCGTAAAAAGTGCTTTTAAATTTCGAACCCAAGTCTCAAAATAGGGCCTGTAAGAGTGAAAATTTTTTCAGTGATGCAATTATATGCAGATTTTTGTCCTGATTTATTTAAAGAACATTATTATTGTTTCGATTTCAAAATTTCAGCCAGTAGAGACCATTATTCTTGTCTAGAGACCATTATTTCACTAGAGACCATTATTCTTGTCATGTTTCCATAATTTCAGCGCTTTTGGCACAATACAGCCGTAAAAGTGCTTTTAAAGTTCGAACCCAAGTCTCAAAATAGGGCCTGTAAGAGTGAAAATGTTTTCAGTGATGCAATTATATGCAGATTTTTGTCCTGATTTAACTAAAGAGCATTATTATTGTCTCGATTTCAAAATTTCAGCCCGTTTGGAAAAGTAGATCATGAATAAATGATTTTGAAAAAATCGAACCCAAGTCTCGAAACGCACACTTAAAATTGATGATTTTTTCAGGAAAGCAAATTATGCAGATTTTTTAACTGATTCAACTAGAGACCATTATTCTTGTCATGTTTCCATAATTTCAGCGCTTTTGGCACAATACAGCCGTAAAAAGTGCTTTTAAAGTCGAACCCAAGTCTCAAAATAGGGCCTGTAAGAGTGAAAAATTTTTCAGTGATGCAATTATATGCAGATTTTTGTCCTGATTTAACTAAAGAGCATTATTATTGTCTCGATTTCAAAATTTCAGCCCGTTTGGAAAAGTAGATCATGAATAAATGATTTTGAAAAATCGAACCCAAGTCTCGAAACGCGCACTTAAAATTGATGATTTTTTCAGGAAAGCAAATTATGCAGATTTTTTAACTGATTCAAATAGAGACCATTATTCTTGTCATGTTTCCAAAATTTCCACCCTTTGGCCACGATAGAGCCGTAAAAAATGGCTTTTAAAGTTGGAACCCAAGTCTCAAAATAGGGCCTGTAAGAATGATAATTATTTCAGAAATGCAGTTTTATGCTGATTTTGTTACTGATTTTAATCAAGAGCATTATTATTGTCACGATTCCATAATTTCATTCCGTTTGGCAAAATAGATCCTGAATAAATGACTTTGAAAAATCGAACCCAAGTCTCGAAAGGCGTCCGTAAAATTGATGATTTTTTCAGGAAACAACTTAATGCAGATTTTTTAACTGTTTCAACAAGAGACCATTATTCTTGTCATGTTTCCAAAATTTCCACCCTTTTGGCACGATAGAGCCGTAAAAAATGGCTTTTAAAGTGGGAACCCAAGTCTCAAAATAGGGCCTGTAAGAATCATTATTATTTCAGAAATGCAGTTTTATGCTGATTTTTTACTGATTTTAATCAAGAGCATTAATATTGTCACGATTCCAAAATTTCAGCCCGTTTGGCAAAATAGATCCTAAATAAATGACTTGAAAAAATCAAACCCAAGTCTCGAAAGGCGTCCGTAAAATTGATGATTTTTTCAGGAAACAAAATTATGCAGATTTTTTAACTGATTCAACTAAAGACCATAATTCTTGTCATGTTTCAAAAATTTCACCCTTTTGGCACGATAGAGCCGTAAAAAATGGCTTTTAAAGTTGGAACCCAAGTCTCAAAATAGGGCCTGTAAGAATGATTATTATTTCAGAAATGCAGTTTTATGCTGATTTTTTTACTGATTTTAATCAAGAACATTAATATTGTCTAATATTGTTTCAACTAGAGACCATTATTCTTGTCATGTTTCCATAATTTCAGCGCTTTTGGCACAATACAGCCGTAAAAAGTGCTTTTAAATTTCGAACCCAAGTCTCCAAATAGGGCCTGTAAGAGTGAAAATTTTTTCAGTGATGCAATTATATGCATATTTTTGTCCTGATTTATTTAAAGAGCATTATTATTGTCTCGATTTCAAAATTTCAGCCCGTTTGGCAAAATAGATCCTGAATAAATGACTTTGAAAAATCGAACCCAAGTCTCGAAAGGCGCCCGTAAAATTGATGATTTTTTCAGGAAAGCAACATTATGCAGATTTTTTAACTCATTCAACTAGAGACCATAATTCTTGTCATGTTTCCAAAATTTCCACCCTTTTGGCACGATAGAGCCGTAAAAAATGGCTTTTAAAGTTGGAACCCAAGTCTCAAAATAGGGCCTGTAAGAATGATTATTATTTCAGAAATGCAGTTTTATGCTGATTTTTTTACTGATTTTAATCAAGAGCATTAATATTGTCACGATTCCAATATTTCAGCCCGTTTGGCAAAATAGATCAAATGACTTTGAAAAATCGAACCCAAGTCTCGAACGGCGTCCGTAAAATTGTTGATTTTTTCAGGAAACAACATTATGCAGATTTTTTTACGGATTCAACTAGAGACCATTATTCTTGTCATGTTTCCAAAATTTCAGCCCTTTTGGCACGACAGAGCCGTAAAAAATGGCTTTTAAAGTTGGAACCCAAGTCTCAAAATAGGGCCTGTAAGAATGATAATTATTTCAGAAATGCAGTTTTATGCTGATTTTGTTACTGATTTTAAACAAGAGCATTATTATTGTCACGATTCAAAAATTTCAGCCCGTTTGGCAAAATAGATCCTGAATAAATGACTTTGAAAAATCGAACCCAAGTCTCGAAAGGCGTCCGTAAAATTGATGATTTTTTCAGGAAAAAACTTAATGCAGATTTTTTTACTGATTCAACTAGAGACCATTATTCTTGTCATGTTTCCATAATTTCAGCGCTTTTGGCACAATACAGCCGTAAAAAGTGCTTTTAAAGTTCGAACCCAAGTCTCAAAATAGGGCCTGTAAGAGTGAAAATTTTTTCAGTGATGCAATTATATGCAGATTTTTGTCCTGATTTAACTAAAGAGCATTATTATTGTCTCGATTTCAAAATTTCAGCCCGTTTGGAAAAGTAGATCATGAATAAATGATTTTGAAAAATCGAACCCAAGTCTCGAAACGCACACTTAAAATTGATGATTTTTTCAGGAAAGCAAATTATGCAGATTTTTTAACTGATTCAACTAGAGACCATTATTCTTGTCATGTTTCCATAATTTCAGCGCTTTTGGCACAATACAGCCGTAAAAAGTGCTTTTAAAGTTCGAACCCAAGTCTCAAAATAGGGCCTGTAAGAGTGAAAAATTTTTCAGTGATGCAATTATATGCAGATTTTTGTCCTGATTTAACTAAAGAGCATTATTATTGTCTCGATTTCAAAATTTCAGCCCGTTTGGAAAAATAGATCCTGAATAAATGACTTTGAAAAATCGAACCCAAGTCTCGAAAGGCGCCCGTAAAATTGATGATTTTTTCAGGAAAGCAACATTATGCAGATTTTTTAACTGATTCAACTAGAGACCATAATTCTTGTCATGTTTCCAAAATTTCCACCCTTTTGGCACGATAGAGCCGTAAAAAATGGCTTTTAAAGTTGGAACCCAAGTATCAAAATAGGGCCTGTAAGAATCATTATTATTTCAGAAATGCAGTTTTATGCTGATTTTTTTACTGATTTTAATCAAGAGCATTAATATTGTCACGATACCAAAATTTCAGCCCGTTTGGCAAAATAGATCCTAAATAAATGACTTTGAAAAATCAAACCCAAGTCTCGAAAGGCGTCCGTAAAATTGATGATTTTTTCAGGAAACAACATTATGCAGATTTTTTTACTGATTCAACTAGAAAACATTATTCTTGTCATGTTTCCAAAATATCCACCTTTTGTCACGATAGAGCCGTAAAAAATGGCTTTTAAAGTTGGAACCCAAGTCTCAAAATAGGGCCTGTAAGAATGATTATTATTTCAGAAATGCAGTTTTATGCTGATTTTTTTACTGATTTTAATCAAGAGCATTAATATTGTCACGATTCCAAAATTTCAGCCCGTTTGGCAAAATAGATCAAATGACTTTGAAAAATCGAACCCAAGTCTCGAACGGCGTCCGTAAAATTGTTGATTTTTTCAGGAAACAACATTATGCAGATTTTTTTACTGATTCAACTAGAGACCATTATTCTTGTCATGTTTCCAAAATTTCAGCCCTTTTGGCACGATAGAGCCGTAAAAATGGCTTTTAAAGTTGGAACCCAAGTCTCAAAATAGGGCCTGTAAGAATGATAATTATTTAAGAAATGCAGTTTTATGCTGATTTTGTTACTGATTTTAATCAAGAGCATTATTATTGTCACGATTCCAAAATTTCAGCCCGTTTGGCAAAATAGATCCTGAATAAATGACTTTGAAAAATCGAACCCAAGTCTCGAAAGGCGTCCGTAAAATTGATGATTTTTTCAGGAAAAAACTTAATGCAGATTTTTTTACTGATTCAACTAGAGACCATTATTCTTGTCATGTTTCCATAATTTCAGCGCTTTTGGCACAATACAGCCGTAAAAAGTGCTTTTAAAGTTCGAACCCAAGTCTCAAAATAGGGCCTGTAAGAGTGAAAATTTTTTCAGTGATGCAATTATTTGCAGATTTTTGTCCTGATTTAACTAAAGAGCATTATTATTGTCTCGATTTCAAAATTTCAGCCCGTTTGGAAAAGTAGATCATGAATAAATGATTTTGAAAAATCGAACCCAAGTCTCGAAACGCGCACTTAAAATTGATGATTTTTTCAGATTTTTTAACTGATTCAACTAGAGACCATTATTCTTGTCATGTTTCCAAAATTTCCACCCTTTTGGCACGATAGAGCCGTAAAAAATGGCTTTTAAAGTTGGAACCCAAGTCTCAAAATAGGGCCTGTAAGAATGATTATTATTTCAGAAATGCAATTTTATGCTGATTTTTTTTCTGATTTTAATCAAGAGCATTAATATTGTCACAATTCCAAAATTTCAGCCCGTTTGGCAAAATAGATCCTGAATAAATTACTTTGAAAAATCAAACCCAAGTCTCGAAAGGCGTCCGTAAAATTGATGATTTTTTCAGGAAACAACATTATGCAGATTTTTTTACTGATTCAACTAGAAAACATTATTCTTGTCATGTTTCCAAAATTTCCACTCTTTTGGCACAATAGAGCCGTAAAAAATGGCTTTTTAAGTTCGAACCCAAGTCTCAAAATAGGGCCTGTAAGAATGATAATTATTTCAGAAATGCAGTTTTATGCTGATTTTTTTACTGATTTTAATCAAGAGCATTAATATTGTCACGATTCCAAAATTTCAGCCCGTTTGGCAAAAAAGATCCTGAATAAATGACTTTGAAAAATCAAACCCAAGTCTCGAAAGGCGTCCGTAAAATTGATGATTTTTTCAGGAAACAACATTATGCAGATTTTTTTACTGATTCAAATAGAAAACATTATTCTTGTCATGTTTCCAAAATTTCCACCCTTTTGGCACGATAGAGCCGTAAAAAATGGCTTTAAAGTTCGAACCCAAGTCTCAAAATAGGGCCTGTAAGAATGATAATTATTTCAGAAATGCAGTTTTATGCTGATTTTGTTACTGATTTTAATCAAGAGCATTATTATTGTCACGATTCCATAATTTCATTTCGTTTGGCAAAATAGATCCTGAATAAATGACTTTGAAAAATCGAACCCAAGTCTCGAAAGGCGTCCGTAAAATTGATGATTTTTTCAGGAAACAACTTAATGCAGATTTTTTAACTGTTTCAACAAGAGACCATTATTCTTGTCATGTTTCCAAAATTTCCACCCTTTTGGCACGATAGAGCCGTAAAAAATGGCTTTTAAAGTTGGAACCCAAGTCTCAAAATAGGGCCTGTAAGAATCATTATTATTTCAGAAATGCAGTTTTATGCTGATTTTTTTACTGATTTTAATCAAGAGCATTAATATTGTCACGATTCCAAAATTTCAGCCCGTTTGGCAAAATAGATCCTAAATAAATGACTTGAAAAAATCAAACCCAAGTCTCGAAAGGCGTCCGTAAAATTGATGATTTTTTCAGGAAACAAAATTATGCAGATTTTTTAACTGATTCAACTAAAGACCATAATTCTTGTCATGTTTCAAAAATTTCCACCCTTTTGGCACGATAGAGCCGTAAAAAATGGCTTTTAAAGTTGGAACCCAAGTCTCAAAATAGGGCCTGTAAGAATGATTATTATTTCAGAAATGCAGTTTTATGCTGATTTTTTTACTGATTTTAATCAAGAACATTAATATTGTCTAATATTGTTTCAACTAGAGACCATTATTCTTGTCATGTTTCCATAATTTCAGCGCTTTTGGCACAATACAGCCGTAAAAAGTGCTTTTAAATTTCGAACCCAAGTCTCCAAATAGGGCCTGTAAGAGTGAAAATTTTTTCAGTGATGCAATTATATGCATATTTTTGTCCTGATTTATTTAAAGAGCATTATTATTGTCTCGATTTCAAAATTTCAGCCCGTTTGGCAAAATAGATCCTGAATAAATGACTTTGAAAAATCGAACCCAAGTCTCGAAAGGCGCCCGTAAAATTGATGATTTTTTCAGGAAAGCAACATTATGCAGATTTTTTAACTCATTCAACTAGAGACCATAATTCTTGTAATGTTTCCAAAATTTCCACCCTTTTGGCACGATAGAGCCGTAAAAAATGGCTTTTAAAGTTGGAACCCAAGTCTCAAAATAGGGCCTGTAAGAATGATTATTATTTCAGAAATGCAGTTTTATGCTGATTTTTTTACTGATTTTAATCAAGAGCATTAATATTGTCACGATTCCAATATTTCAGCCCGTTTGGCAAAATAGATCAAATGACTTTGAAAAATCGAACCCAAGTCTCGAACGGCGTCCGTAAAATTGTTGATTTTTTCAGGAAACAACATTATGCAGATTTTTTTACGGATTCAACTAGAGACCATTATTCTTGTCATGTTTCCAAAATTTCAGCCCTTTTGGCACGACAGAGCCGTAAAAAATGGCTTTTAAAGTTGGAACCCAAGTCTCAAAATAGGGCCTGTAAGAATGATAATTATTTCAGAAATGCAGTTTTATGCTGATTTTGTTACTGATTTTAAACAAGAGCATTATTATTGTCACGATTCAAAAATTTCAGCCCGTTTGGCAAAATAGATCCTGAATAAATGACTTTGAAAAATCGAACCCAAGTCTCGAAAGGCGTCCGTAAAATTGATGATTTTTTCAGGAAAAAACTTAATGCAGATTTTTTTACTGATTCAACTAGAGACCATTATTCTTGTCATGTTTCCATAATTTCAGCGCTTTTGGCACAATACAGCCGTAAAAAGTGCTTTTAAAGTTCGAACCCAAGTCTCAAAATAGGGCCTGTAAGAGTGAAAATTTTTTCAGTGATGCAATTATATGCAGATTTTTGTCCTGATTTAACTAAAGAGCATTATTATTGTCTCGATTTCAAAATTTCAGCCCGTTTGGAAAAGTAGATCATGAATAAATGATTTTGAAAAATCGAACCCAAGTCTCGAAACGCACACTTAAAATTGATGATTTTTTCAGGAAAGCAAATTATGCAGATTTTTTAACTGATTCAACTAGAGACCATTATTCTTGTCATGTTTCCATAATTTCAGCGCTTTTGGCACAATACAGCCGTAAAAAGTGCTTTTAAAGTTCGAACCCAAGTCTCAAAATAGGGCCTGTAAGAGTGAAAAATTTTTCAGTGATGCAATTATATGCAGATTTTTGTCCTGATTTAACTAAAGAGCATTATTATTGTCTCGATTTCAAAATTTCAGCCCGTTTGGAAAAATAGATCCTGAATAAATGACTTTGAAAAATCGAACCCAAGTCTCGAAAGGCGCCCGTAAAATTGATGATTTTTTCAGGAAAGCAACATTATGCAGATTTTTTAACTGATTCAACTAGAGACCATAATTCTTGTCATGTTTCCAAAATTTCCACCCTTTTGGCACGATAGAGCCGTAAAAAATGGCTTTTAAAGTTGGAACCCAAGTATCAAAATAGGGCCTGTAAGAATCATTATTATTTCAGAAATGCAGTTTTATGCTGATTTTTTTACTGATTTTAATCAAGAGCATTAATATTGTCACGATACCAAAATTTCAGCCCGTTTGGCAAAATAGATCCTAAATAAATGACTTTGAAAAATCAAACCCAAGTCTCGAAAGGCGTCCGTAAAATTGATGATTTTTTCAGGAAACAACATTATGCAGATTTTTTTACTGATTCAACTAGAAAACATTATTCTTGTCATGTTTCCAAAATATCCACCTTTTGTCACGATAGAGCCGTAAAAAATGGCTTTTAAAGTTGGAACCCAAGTCTCAAAATAGGGCCTGTAAGAATGATTATTATTTCAGAAATGCAGTTTTATGCTGATTTTTTACTGATTTTAATCAAGAGCATTAATATTGTCACGATTCCAAAATTTCAGCCCGTTTGGCAAAATAGATCAAATGACTTTGAAAAATCGAACCCAAGTCTCGAACGGCGTCCGTAAAATTGTTGATTTTTTCAGGAAACAACATTATGCAGATTTTTTTACTGATTCAACTAGAGACCATTATTCTTGTCATGTTTCCAAAATTTCAGCCCTTTTGGCACGATAGAGCCGTAAAAATGGCTTTTAAAGTTGGAACCCAAGTCTCAAAATAGGGCCTGTAAGAATGATAATTATTTAAGAAATGCAGTTTTATGCTGATTTTGTTACTGATTTTAATCAAGAGCATTATTATTGTCACGATTCCAAAATTTCAGCCCGTTTGGCAAAATAGATCCTGAATAAATGACTTTGAAAAATCGAACCCAAGTCTCGAAAGGCGTCCGTAAAATTGATGATTTTTTCAGGAAAAAACTTAATGCAGATTTTTTTACTGATTCAACTAGAGACCATTATTCTTGTCATGTTTCCATAATTTCAGCGCTTTTGGCACAATACAGCCGTAAAAAGTGCTTTTAAAGTTCGAACCCAAGTCTCAAAATAGGGCCTGTAAGAGTGAAAATTTTTTCAGTGATGCAATTATTTGCAGATTTTTGTCCTGATTTAACTAAAGAGCATTATTATTGTCTCGATTTCAAAATTTCAGCCCGTTTGGAAAAGTAGATCATGAATAAATGATTTTGAAAAATCGAACCCAAGTCTCGAAACGCGCACTTAAAATTGATGATTTTTTCAGATTTTTAACTGATTCAACTAGAGACCATTATTCTTGTCATGTTTCCAAAATTTCCACCCTTTTGGCACGATAGAGCCGTAAAAAATGGCTTTTAAAGTTGGAACCCAAGTCTCAAAATAGGGCCTGTAAGAATGATTATTATTTCAGAAATGCAATTTTATGCTGATTTTTTTTCTGATTTTAATCAAGAGCATTAATATTGTCACAATTCCAAAATTTCAGCCCGTTTGGCAAAATAGATCCTGAATAAATTACTTTGAAAAATCAAACCCAAGTCTCGAAAGGCGTCCGTAAAATTGATGATTTTTTCAGGAAACAACATTATGCAGATTTTTTTACTGATTCAACTAGAAAACATTATTCTTGTCATGTTTCCAAATTTCCACTCTTTTGGCACGATAGAGCCGTAAAAAATGGCTTTTTAAGTTCGAACCCAAGTCTCAAAATAGGGCCTGTAAGAATGATAATTATTTCAGAAATGCAGTTTTATGCTGATTTTTTTACTGATTTTAATCAAGAGCATTAATATTGTCACGATTCCAAAATTTCAGCCCGTTTGGCAAAAAAGATCCTGAATAAATGACTTTGAAAAATCAAACCCAAGTCTCGAAAGGCGTCCGTAAAATTGATGATTTTTTCAGGAAACAACATTATGCAGATTTTTTTACTGATTCAAATAGAAAACATTATTCTTGTCATGTTTCCAAAATTTCCACCCTTTTGGCACGATAGAGCCGTAAAAAATGGCTTTAAAGTTCGAACCCAAGTCTCAAAATAGGGCCTGTAAGAATGATAATTATTTCAGAAATGAAGTTTTATGCTGATTTTTTTACTGATTTTAATCAAGAGCATTATTTTTGTCACGATTCCAAAATTTCAGCCCGTTTGGCAAAATAGATCCTGAATAAATGACTTTGAAAAATCGAACCCAAGTCTCGAAAGGCGTCCGTAAAATTGATGATATTTTCAGGAAAAAACTTAATGCAGATTTTTTTACTGATTCAACTAGAGACCATTATTCTTGTCATGTTTCCATAATTTCAGCGCTTTTGGCACAATACAGCCGTAAAAAGTGCTTTTAAAGTTCGAACCCAAGTCTCAAAATAGGGCCTGTAAGAGTGAAAATTTTTTCAGTGATGCAATTATATGCAGATTTTTGTCCTGATTTAACTAAAGAGCATTATTATTGTCTCGATTTCAAAATTTCAGCCCGTTTGGAAAAAGTAGATCATGAATAAATGATTTTGAAAAATCGAACCCAAGTCTCGAAACGCGCACTTAAAATTGATGATTTTTTCAGATTTTTTAACTGATTCAACTAGAGACCATTATTCTTGTCATGTTTCCAAAATTTCCACCCTTTTGGCACGATAGAGCCGTAAAAAATGGCTTTTAAAGTTGGAACCCATGTCTCAAAATAGGGCCTGTAAGAATGATTATTATTTCAGAAATGCAATTTTATGCTGATTTTTTTACTGATTTTAATCAAGAGCATTAATATTGTCACGATTCCAAAATTTCAGCCCGTTTGGCAAAATAGATCCTGAATAAATTACTTTGAAAAATCAAACCCAAGTCTCGAAAGGCGTCCGTAAAATTGATGATTTTTTTAGGAAACAACATTATGCAGATTTTTTTACTGATTCAACTAGAAAACATTATTCTTGTCATGTTTCCAAAATTTCCACCCTTTTGGCACGATAGAGCCGTAAAAAATGGCTTTTTAAGTTCGAACCCAAGTCTCAAAATAGGGCCTGTAAGAATGATAATTATTTCAGAAATGCAGTTTTATGCTGATTTTTTTACTGATTTTAATCAGGAGCATTATTATTGTCACGATTCCAAAATTTCAGCCCGTTTGGCAAAATAGATCCTGAATAAATTACTTTGAAAAATCGAACCCAAGTCTCGAAAGGCGCCCGTAAAATTGATGATTTTTTCAGGAAAGCAACATTATGCAGATTTTTTAACTGATTCAACTAGAGACCATAATTCTTGTCATGTTTCCGAAATTTCCACCCTTTTGGCACGATAGAGCCGTAAAAAATGGCTTTTTAAGTTCGAACCCAAGTCTCAAAATAGGGCCTGTAAGAATGATAATTATTTCAGAAATGCAGTTTTATGCAGATTTTTTTCCTGATTTTAACTAAAGAGCATTATTATTGTCTCGATTTCAAAATTTCAGCCCGTTTGGAAAAGGAGATCATGAATAAATGAATTTGAAAAATCGAACCCAAGTCTCGAAACGCGCACTTAAAATTGATGATTTTTTCAGGAAAGCAAATTATGCGGATTTTTTAACTGATTCAACTAGAGACCATTATTCTTGTCATGTTTCCAAAATTTCCACCCTTTTGGCACTATAGAGCCGTAAAAAATGGGTTTAAAGTTGGAACCCAAGTCTCAAAATAGGGCCTGTAAGAATGATTATTATTTCAGAAATGCAATTTTATGCTGATTTTTTTACTGATTTTAATCAAGAGCATAATTTTGTCACGATTCCAAAATTTCAGCCCGTTTGGCAAAATAGATCCTGAATAAATTACTTTGAAAAATCAAACCCATGTCTCGAAAGGCGTCCGTAAAATTGATGATTTTTTCAGGAAACAACATTATGCAGATTTTTTTACTGATTCAACTAGAAAACATTATTCTTGTCATGTTTCCAAAAATTCCACCTTTTGTCACGATAGAGCCGTAAAAAATGGCTTTTAAAGTTCGAACCCAAGTCTCAAAATAGGGCCTGTAAGAATGATAATTATTTCATAAATGCAGTTTTATGCTGATTTTTTTACTGATTTTAATCAAGGGCATTATTATTGTCACGATTCCAAAATTTCAGCCCGTTTGGCAAAATAGATCCTGAATAAATGACTTTGAAAAATCGAACCCAAGTCTCGAAAGGCGCCCGTAAAATTGATGATTTTTTCACGAAACAACATTATGCAGATTTTTTTACTGATTCAACTAGAAAACATTATTCTCGTCATGTTTCCAAAATTTCCACCCTTTTGTCACGATAGAGCCGTAAAAAATGGCTTTTAAAGTTCGAACCCAAGTCTCAAAATAGGGCCTGTAAGAATGATAATTATTTCATAAATGCAGTTTTATGCTGATTTTTTTACTGATTTTAATCAAGAGCATTAATATTGTCACGATTCCAAAATTTCAGCCCGTTTGGCAAAATAGATCCTGAATAAATTTCTTTGAAAAATCAAACCCAAGTCTCGAAAGGCGTCCGTAAAATTGATGATTTTTTTAGGAAACAACATTATGCAGATTTTTTTACTGATTCAACTAGAAAACATTATTCTTGTCATGTTTCCAAAATTTCCACCCTTTTGGCACGATAGAGCCGTAAAAAATGGCTTTTTAAGTTCGAACCCAAGTCTCAAAATAGGGCCTGTAAGAATGATAATTATTTCAGAAATGCAGTTTTATGCTGATTTTTTTACTGATTTTAATCAGGAGCATTATTATTGTCACGATTCCAAAATTTCAGCCCGTTTGGCAAAAAAGATCCTGAATAAATTACTTTGAAAAATCGAACCCAAGTCTCGAAAGGCGTCCGTAAAATTGATGATATTTTCAGGAAAAAACTTAATGCAGATTTTTTTACTGATTCAACTAGAGACCATTATTCTTGTCATGTTTCCATAATTTCAGCGCTTTTGGCACAATACAGCCGTAAAAAGTGCTTTTAAAGTTCGAACCCAAGTCTCAAAATAGGGCCTGTAAGAGTGAAAATTTTTTCAGTGATGCAATTATATGCAGATTTTTGTCCTGATTTAACTAAAGAGCATTATTATTGTCTCGATTTCAAAATTTCAGCCCGTTTGGAAAAAGTAGATCATGAATAAATGATTTTGAAAAATCGAACCCAAGTCTCGAAACGCGCACTTAAAATTGATGATTTTTTCAGATTTTTTAACTGATTCAACTAGAGACCATTATTCTTGTCATGTTTCCAAAATTTCCACCCTTTTGGCACGATAGAGCCGTAAAAAATGGCTTTTAAAGTTGGAACCCATGTCTCAAAATAGGGCCTGTAAGAATGATTATTATTTCAGAAATGCAATTTTATGCTGATTTTTTTACTGATTTTAATCAAGAGCATTAATATTGTCACGATTCCAAAATTTCAGCCCGTTTGGCAAAATAGATCCTGAATAAATTACTTTGAAAAATCAAACCCAAGTCTCGAAAGGCGTCCGTAAAATTGATGATTTTTTTAGGAAACAACATTATGCAGATTTTTTTACTGATTCAACTAGAAAACATTATTCTTGTCATGTTTCCAAAATTTCCACCCTTTTGGCACGATAGAGCCGTAAAAAATGGCTTTTTAAGTTCGAACCCAAGTCTCAAAATAGGGCATGTAAGAATGATAATTATTTCAGAAATGCAGTTTTATGCTGATTTTTTTACTGATTTTAATCAGGAGCATTATTATTGTCACGATTCCAAAATTTCAGCCCGTTTGGCAAAATAGATCCTGAATAAATTACTTTGAAAAATCGAACCCAAGTCTCGAAAGGCGCCCGTAAAATTGATGATTTTTTCAGGAAAGCAACATTATGCAGATTTTTTAACTGATTCAACTAGAGACCATAATTCTTGTCATGTTTCCAAAATTTCCACCCTTTTGGCACGATAGAGCCGTAAAAAATGGCTTTTTAAGTTCGAACCCAAGTCTCAAAATAGGGCATGTAAGAATGATAATTATTTCAGAAATGCAGTTTTATGCAGATTTTTTTCCTGATTTTAACTAAAGAGCATTATTATTGTCTCGATTTCAAAATTTCAGCCCGTTTGGAAAAGGAGATCATGAATAAATGAATTTGAAAAATCGAACCCAAGTCTCGAAACGCGCACTTAAAATTGATGATTTTTTCAGGAAAGCAAATTATGCGGATTTTTTAACTGATTCAACTAGAGACCATTATTCTTGTCATGTTTCCAAAATTTCCACCCTTTTGGCACTATAGAGCCGTAAAAAATGGGTTTAAAGTTGGAACCCAAGTCTCAAAATAGGGCCTGTAAGAATGATTATTATTTCAGAAATGCAATTTTATGCTGATTTTTTTACTGATTTTAATCAAGAGCATAATTTTGTCACGATTCCAAAATTTCAGCCCGTTTGGCAAATAGATCCTGAATAAATTACTTTGAAAAATCAAACCCATGTCTCGAAAGGCGTCCGTAAAATTGATGATTTTTTTAGGAAACAACATTATGCAGATTTTTTTAATGATTCAACTAGAAAACATTATTCTTGTCATGTTTCCAAAATTTCCACCCTTTTGGCACGATAGAGCCTTAAAAAATGGCTTTTAAAGTTCGAACCCAAGTCTCAAAATAGGGCCTGTAAGAATGATAATTATTTCAGAAATGCAGTTTTATGCTGATTTTTTTACTGATTTTAATCAGGAGCATTATTATTGTCACGATTCCAAAATTTCAGCCCGTTTGGCAAAATAGATCCTGAATAAATTACTTTGAAAAATCAAACCCAAGTCTCGAAAGGCGTCCGTAAAATTGATGATTTTTTTAGGAAACAACATTATGCAGATTTTTTTACTGATTCAACTAGAAAACATTATTCTTGTCATGTTTCCAAAATTTCCACCCTTTTGGCAGGATAGAGCCGTAAAAAATGGCTTTTTAAGTTCGAGCCCAAGTCTCAAAATAGGGCCTGTAAGAATGATAATTATTTCAGAAATGCAGTTTTATGCTGATTTTTTTACTGATTTTAATCAGGAGCATTATTATTGTCACGATTCCAAAATTTCAGCCCGTTTGGCAAAAAAGATCCTGAATAAATTACTTTGAAAAATCGAACCCAAGTCTCGAAAGGCGCCCGTAAAATTGATGATTTTTTCAGGAAAGCAACATTGTGCAGATTTTTTAACTGATTCAACTAGTGACCATAATTCTTGTCATGTTTCCAAAATTTCCACTCTTTTGACACGATAGAGCAGTAAAAAATGGCTTTTTAAGTTCGAACCCAAGTCTCAAAATAGGGCCTGTAAGAATGATAATTATTTCAGAAATTCAGTTTTATGCTGATTTTTTTACTGATTTTAATCAATATCATTAATATTGTCACGATTCCAAAATTTCAGCCCGTTTGGCAAAAAAGATCCTGAATAAATTACTTTGAAAAATCGAACCCAAGTCTCGAACGGCGTCCGTAAAATTGTTGATTTTTTCAGGAAACAACATTATGCAGATTTTTTTACGGATTCAACTAGAGACCATTATTCTTGTCATGTTTCCAAAATTTCCACCCTTTTGGCACGATAGAGCCGTAAAAAATGGCTTTTAAAGTTGGAACCCAAGTCTCAAAATAGGGCCTGTAAGAATGATTATTATTTCAGAAATGCAGTTTTATGCTGATTTTTTTACTGATTTTAATCAAGAACATTAATATTGTCTAATATTGTTTCAACTAGAGACCATTATTCTTGTCATGTTTCCATAATTTCAGCGCTTTTGGCACAATACAGCCGTAAAAAGTGCTTTTAAATTTCGAACCCAAGTCTCCAAATAGGGCCTGTAAGAGTGAAAATTTTTTCAGTGATGCAATTATATGCATATTTTTGTCCTGATTTATTTAAAGAGCATTATTATTTTCTCGATTTCAAAATTTCAGCCCGTTTGGAAAAGTAGATCATGAATAAATGATTTTGAAAAATAGAACCCAAGTCTCGAAAGGCGTCCGTAAAATTGATGATTTTTTCAGGAAACAACATTATGCAGATTTTTTTACTGATTCAACTAGAAAACATTATTCTTGTCATGTTTCCAAAATTTCCACCTTTTGTCACGATAGAGCCGTAAAAAATGGCTTTTAAAGTTCGAACCCAAGTCTCAAAATAGGGCCTGTAAGAATGATAATTATTTCATAAATGCAGTTTTATGCTGATTTTCTTACTGATTTTAATCAAGGGCATTATTATTGTCACGATTCCAAAATTTCAGCCCGTTTGGCAAAATAGATCCTGAATAAATGACTTTGAAAAATCGAACCCAAGTCTCGAAAGGCGCCCGTAAAATTGATGATTTTTTCACGAAACAACATTATGCAGATTTTTTTACTGATTCATCTAGAAAACATTATTCTCGTCATGTTTCCAAAATTTCCACCCTTTTGTCAAGATAGAGCCGTAAAAAATGGCTTTTAAAGTTCGAACCCAAGTCTCAAAATAGGGCTTGTAAGAATGATAATTATTTCATAAATGCAGTTTTATGCTGATTTTTTTACTGATTTTAATCAAGGGCATTATTATTGTCACGATTCCAAAATTTCAGCCCGTTTGGCAAAATAGATCCTGAATAAATGACTTTGAAAAATCGAACCCAAGTCTCGAAAGGCGCCCGTAAAATTGATGATTTTTTCAGGAAAGCAACATTATGCAGATTTTTTAACTGATTCAACTAGAGACCATAATTCTTGTCATGTTTCCAAAATTTCCACCCTTTTGGCACGATAGAGCCGTAAAAAATGGCTTTTAAAGATCGAACCCAAGTCTCAAAATAGGGCCTGTAAGAATGATAATTATTTCAGAAATGCAGTTTTATGCTGATTTTTTTACTGATTTTAATTTGGAGCATTATTATTGTCACGATTCCAAAATTTCAGCCCGTTTGGCAAAATAGATCCTGAATAAATGACTTTGAAAAATCGAACCCAAGTCTCGAAAGGCGCCCGTAAAATTGATGATTTTTTCAGGAAAGCAACATAATGCGGATTTTTTAACTGATTCAACTAGAGACCATAATTCTTGTCATGTTTCCAAAATTTCCACCCTTTTGGCACGATAGAGCCGTAAAAAATGGCTTTTAAAGATCGAACCCAAGTCTCAAAATAGGGCCTGTAAGAATGATAATTATTTCAGAAATGCAGTTTTATGCTGATTTTTTTACTGATTTTAATCAAGAGCATTATTATTGTCACGATTCCAAAATTTCATCCCGTTTGGCAAAATAGATCAAATGACTTTGAAAAATCGAACCCAATTCTCGAACGGCGTCCGTAAAATTGATGATTTTTTCAGGAAACAACATTATGCAGATTTTTTTACTGATTCAACTAGAAAACATTTTTCATGTCATGTTTCCATAATTTCAGCGCTTTTGGCACAATACAGCCGTAAAAAGTGCTTTTAAATTTCGAACCCAAGTCTCAAAATAGGGCCTGTAAGAGTGAAAATTTTTTCAGTGATGCAATTATATGCAGATTTTTGTCCTGATTTATTTAAAGAACATTATTATTGTCTCGATTTCAAAATTTCAGCCCGTTTGGAAAAGTAGATCATGAATAAATGATTTTGAAAAATCGAACCCAAGTCTCGAAACGCGCACTTAAAATTGATGATTTTTACAAGAAAGCAACATTACGCAGATTTTTTAACTGATTCAACTAGAGACCATTATTCTTGTCATGTTTCCAAAATTTCCACCCTTTTGGAACGATAGAGCCGTAAAAAATGGCTTTTAAAGTTGGAACCCAAGTCTCAAAATAGGGCCTGTAAGAATCATTATTATTTCAGAAATGCAGTTTTATGCTGATTTTTTTACTGATTTTAATCAAGAGCATTAATATTGTCACTATTCCAAAATTTCAGCCCGTTTGGCAAAATAGATCCTAAATAAATGACTTTGAAAAATCAAACCCAAGTCTCGAAAGGCGTCCGTAAAATTGATGGTTTTTTCAGGAAACAAAATTATGCAGATTTTTTAACTGATTCAACTAGAGACCATAATTCTTGTCATGTTTCCAAAATTTCCACCCTTTTGGCACGATAGAGCCGTAAAAAATGGCTTTTAAAGTTGGAACCCAAGTCTCAAAATAGGGCCTGTAAGAATGATTATTATTTCAGAAATGCAGTTTTATGCTGATTTTTTTACTGATTTTAATCAAGAACATTAATATTGTCTAATATTGTTTCAACTAGAGACCATTATTCTTGTCATGTTTCCATAATTTCAGCGCTTTTGGCACAATACAGCCGTAAAAAGTGCTTTTAAATTTCGAACCCAAGTCTCCAAATAGGGCCTGTAAGAGTGAAAATTTTTTCAGTGATGCAATTATATGCATATTTTTGTCCTGATTTATTTAAAGAGCATTATTATTGTCTCGATTTCAAAATTTCAGCCCGTTTGGAAAAGTAGATCATGAATAAATGATTTTGAAAAATCGAACCCAAGTCTCGAAAGGCGTCCGTAAAATTGATGATTTTTTCAGGAAACAACATTATGCAGATTTTTTTACTGATTCAACTAGAAAACATTATTCTTGTCATGTTTCCAAAATTTCCACCTTTTGTCACGATAGAGCCGTAAAAAATGGCTTTTAAAGTTCGAACCCA
The DNA here is from genome assembly GCA_026573805.1 of Hesperophylax magnus. Classification (NCBI taxonomy): domain Eukaryota; kingdom Metazoa; phylum Arthropoda; class Insecta; order Trichoptera; family Limnephilidae; genus Hesperophylax; species Hesperophylax magnus. The sequence continues at coordinate 62,161 of JAIUSX010000325.1, read as the reverse complement.
AGTCTCAAAATAGGGCCTGTAAGAATGATAATTATTTCATAAATGCAGTTTTATGCTGATTTTTTTACTGATTTTAATCAAGGGCATTATTATTGTCACGATTCCAAAATTTCAGCCCGTTTGGCAAAATAGATCCTGAATAAATGACTTTGAAAAATCGAACCCAAGTCTCGAAAGGCGCCCGTAAAATTGATGATTTTTTCACGAAACAACATTATGCAGATTTTTTTACTGATTCAACTAGAAAACATTATTCTCGTCATGTTTCCAAAATTTCCACCCTTTTGTCACGATAGAGCCGTAAAAAATGGCTTTTAAAGTTCGAACCCAAGTCTCAAAATAGGGCCTGTAAGAATGATAATTATTTCATAAATGCAGTTTTATGCTGATTTTTTTACTGATTTTAATCAAGGGCATTATTATTGTCACGATTCCAAAATTTCAGCCCGTTTGGCAAAATAGATCCTGAATAAATGACTTTGAAAAATCGAACCCAAGTCTCGAAAGGCGTCCGTAAAATTGATGATTTTTTCAGGAAACAACTTAATGCAGATTTTTTTACTGATTCAACTAGAGACCATTATTCTTGTCATGTTTCCATAATTTCAGCGCTTTTGGCACAATACAGCCGTAAAAAGTGCTTTTAAAGTTCGAACCCAAGTCTCAAAATAGGGCCTGTAAGAGTGAAAATTTTTTCAGTGATGCAATTATATGCAGATTTTTGTCCTGATTTAACTAAAGAGCATTATTATTGTCTCGATTTCAAAATTTCAGCCCGTTTGGAAAAGTAGATCATGAATAAATGATTTTGAAAAATCGAACCCAAGTCTCGAAACGCACACTTAAAATTGATGATTTTTTCAGGAAAGCAAATTATGCAGATTTTTTAACTGATTCAACTAGAGACCATTATTCTTGTCATGTTTCCATAATTTCAGCGCTTTTGGCACAATACAGCCGTAAAAAGTGCTTTTAAAGTTCGAACCCAAGTCTCAAAATAGGGCCTGTAAGAGTGAAAAATTTTTCAGTGATGCAATTATATGCAGATTTTTGTCCTGATTTAACTAAAGAGCATTATTATTGTCTCGATTTCAAAATTTCAGCCGGTTTGGAAAAGTAGATCATGAATAAATGATTTTGAAAAATCGAACCCAAGTCTCGAAACGCGCACTTAAAATTGATGATTTTTTCAGGAAAGCAAATTATGCAGATTTTTTAACTGATTCAACTAGAGACCATTATTCTTGTCATGTTTCCAAAATTTCCACCCTTTTGGCACTATAGAGCCGTAAAAAATGGCTTTTAAAGTTGGAACCCAAGTCTCAAAATAGGGCCTGAAAGAATGATAATTATTTCAGAAATGCAGTTTTATGCTGATTTTTTTACTGATTTTAATCAAGAGCATTATTTTTGTCACGATTCCAAAATTTCAGCCCGTTTGGCAAAATAGATCCTGAATAAATGACTTTGAAAAATCGAACCCAAGTCTCGAAAGGCGTCCTTAAAATTGATGATTTTTTCAGGAAAGTAACATTATGCAGATTTTTTAACTCATTCAACTAGAGACCATAATTCTTGTCATGTTTCCAAAATTTCTACCCTTTTGGCACGATAGAGCCGTAAAAAATGGCTTTTAAAGTTGGAACCCAAGTCTCAAAATAGGGCCTGTAAGAATGATTATTATTTCAGAAATGCAGTTTTATGCTGATTTTTTTACTGATTTTAATCAAGAGCATTAATATTGTCACGATTCCAAAATTTCAGCACGTTTGGCAAAATAGATCAAATGACTTTGAAAAATCGAACCCAAGTCTCGAACGGCGTCCTTAAAATTGTTGATTTTTTCAGGAAACAACATGATGCAGATTTTTTTACTGATTCAACTAGAGACCATTATTCTTGTCATGTTTCCAAAATTTCAGCCCTTTTGGCACGATAGAGCCGTAAAAAATGGCTTTTAAAGTTCGAACCCAAGTCTCAAAATAGGGCCTGTAAGAATGATAATTATTTCAGAAATGCAGTTTTATGCTGATTTTTTAACTCATTTTAATCAAGAGCATTATTATTGTCACGATTCCAAAATTTCAGCCCGTTTGGCAAAATAGATCCTGAATAAATGACTTTGAAAAATCGAACCCAAGTCTCGAAAGGCGCCCGTAAAATTGATGATTTTTTCAGGAATGCAACATCATGCAGATTTTTTAACTGATTCAACTAGAGACCATTATTCTTGTCATGTTTCCGAAATTTCCACCCTTTTGGCACGATAGAGCCGTAAAAAATGGCTTTAAAGTTCGAACCAAAGTCTCAAAATAGGGCCTGTAAGAATGATTATTATTTCAGAAATGCAGTTTTATGCTGATTTTTTAACTCATTTTAATCAAGAGCATTATTATTGTCACGATTCCAAAATTACAGCCCGTTTGGCAAAATAGATCCTGAATAAATGACTTTGAAAAATCGAACCCAAGTCTCGAAAGGCGCCCGTAAAATTGATGATTTTTTCAGGAAAGCAACATTATGCAGATTTTTTAACTGATTCAACTAGAGACCATAATTTCTGTCATGTTTCAGAAATTTCCACCCTTTTGGCACGATAGAGCCGTAAAAAATGGCTTTTAAAGATCGAACCCAAGTCTCAAAATAGGTGATAATTATTTCAGAAATGCAGTTTTATGCTGATTTTTTTACTGATTTTAATTTGGAGCATTATTATTGTCACGATTCCAAAATTTCAGCCCGTTTGGCAAAATAGATCCTGAATAAATGACTTTGAAAAATCGAACCCAAGTCTCGAAAGGCGCCCGTAAAATTGATGATTTTTTCAGGAAAGCAACATTATGCGGATTTTTTAACTGATTCAACTAGAGACCATAATTCTTGTCATGTTTCCAAAATTTCCACCCTTTTGGCACGATAGAGCCGTAAAATATGGCTTTTAAAGATCGAACCCAAGTCTCAAAATAGGGCCTGTAAGAATGATAATTATTTCAGAAATGCAGTTTTATGCTGATTTTTTTACTGATTTTAATCAAGAGCATTATTATTGTCACGATTCCAAAATTTCATCCCGTTTGGCAAAATAGATCAAATGACTTTGAAAAATCGAACCCAATTCTCGAACGGCGTCCGTAAAATTGATGATTTTTTCAGGAAACAACATTATGCAGATTTTTTTACTGATTCAACTAGAAAACATTTTTCTTGTCATGTTTCCATAATTTCAGCGCTTTTGGCACAATACAGCCGTAAAAAGTGCTTTTAAATTTCGAACCCAAGTCTCAAAATAGGGCCTGTAAGAGTGAAAATTTTTTCAGTGATGCAATTATATGCAGATTTTTGTCCTGATTTATTTAAAGAACATTATTATTGTCTCGATTTCAAAATTTCAGCCCGTTTGGAAAAGTAGATCATGAATAAATGATTTTGAAAAATCGAACCCAAGTCTCGAAACGCGCACTTAAAATTGATGATTTTTTCAAGAAAGCAACATTACGCAGATTTTTTAACTGATTCAACTAGAGACCATTATTCTTGTCATGTTTCCAAAATTTCCACCCTTTTGGCACGATAGAGCCGTAAAAAATGGCTTTTAAAGTTGGAACCCAAGTCTCAAAATAGGGCCTGTAAGAATGATAATTATTTCAGAAATGCAGTTTTATGCTGATTTTGTTACTGATTTTAATCAAGAGCATTATTATTGTCATGATAACAAAATTTCAGCCCGTTTGGCAAAATAGATCCTGAATAAATGACTTTGAAAAATCGAACCCAAGTCTCGAAAAGCGTCCGTAAAATTGATGATTTTTTCAGGAAACAACTTAATGCAGATTTTTTTACTGTTTCAACTAGAGACCATTATTCTTGTCATGTTTCCATAATTTCAGCGCTTTTGGCACAATACAGCCGTAAAAAGTGCTTTTAAATTTCGAACCCAAGTCTCAAAATAGGGCCTGTAAGAGTGAAAATTTTTTCAGTGATGCAATTATATGCAGATTTTTGTCCTGATTTATTTAAAGAACATTATTATTGTTTCGATTTCAAAATTTCAGCCAGTAGAGACCATTATTCTTGTCTAGAGACCATTATTTCACTAGAGACCATTATTCTTGTCATGTTTCCATAATTTCAGCGCTTTTGGCACAATACAGCCGTAAAAAGTGCTTTTAAAGTTCGAACCCAAGTCTCAAAATAGGGCCTGTAAGAGTGAAAATGTTTTCAGTGATGCAATTATATGCAGATTTTTGTCCTGATTTAACTAAAGAGCATTATTATTGTCTCGATTTCAAAATTTCAGCCCGTTTGGAAAAGTAGATCATGAATAAATGATTTTGAAAAATCGAACCCAAGTCTCGAAACGCACACTTAAAATTGATGATTTTTTCAGGAAAGCAAATTATGCAGATTTTTTAACTGATTCAACTAGAGACCATTATTCTTGTCATGTTTCCATAATTTCAGCGCTTTTGGCACAATACAGCCGTAAAAAGTGCTTTTAAAGTTCGAACCCAAGTCTCAAAATAGGGCCTGTAAGAGTGAAAAATTTTTCAGTGATGCAATTATATGCAGATTTTTGTCCTGATTTAACTAAAGAGCATTATTATTGTCTCGATTTCAAAATTTCAGCCCGTTTGGAAAAGTAGATCATGAATAAATGATTTTGAAAAATCGAACCCAAGTCTCGAAACGCGCACTTAAAATTGATGATTTTTTCAGGAAAGCAAATTATGCAGATTTTTTAACTGATTCAAATAGAGACCATTATTCTTGTCATGTTTCCAAAATTTCCACCCTTTGGCCACGATAGAGCCGTAAAAAATGGCTTTTAAAGTTGGAACCCAAGTCTCAAAATAGGGCCTGTAAGAATGATAATTATTTCAGAAATGCAGTTTTATACTGATTTTGTTACTGATTTTAATCAAGAGCATTATTATTGTCACGATTCCAAAATTTCAGCCCGTTTGGCAAAATAGATCCTGAATAAATGACTTTGAAAAATCGAACCCAAGTCTCGAAAGGCGTCCGTAAAATTGATGATTTTTTCAGGAAACAACTTAATGCAGATTTTTTAACTGTTTCAACAAGAGACCATTATTCTTGTCATGTTTCCAAAATTTCCACCCTTTTGGCACGATAGAGCCGTAAAAAATGGCTTTTAAAGTTGGAACCCAAGTCTCAAAATAGGGCCTGTAAGAATCATTATTATTTCAGAAATGCAGTTTTATGCTGATTTTTTTACTGATTTTAATCAAGAGCATTAATATTGTCACGATTCCAAAATTTCAGCCCGTTTGGCAAAATAGATCCTAAATAAATGACTTGAAAAAATCAAACCCAAGTCTCGAAAGGCGTCCGTAAAATTGATGATTTTTTCAGGAAACAAAATTATGCAGATTTTTTAACTGATTCAACTAGAGACCATAATTCTTGTCATGTTTCAAAAATTTCCACCCTTTTGGCACGATAGAGCCGTAAAAAATGGCTTTTAAAGTTGGAACCCAAGTCTCAAAATAGGGCCTGTAAGAATGATTATTATTTCAGAAATGCAGTTTTATGCTGATTTTTTTACTGATTTTAATCAAGAACATTAATATTGTCTAATATTGTTTCAACTAGAGACCATTATTCTTGTCATGTTTCCATAATTTCAGCGCTTTTGGCACAATACAGCCGTAAAAAGTGCTTTTAAATTTCGAACCCCAGTCTCCAAATAGGGCCTGTAAGAGTGAAAATTTTTTCAGTGATGCAATTATTTGCATATTTTTGTCCTGATTTATTTAAAGAGCATTATTATTGTCTCGATTTCAAAATTTCAGCCCGTTTGGCAAAATAGATCCTGAATAAATGACTTTGAAAAATCGAACCCAAGTCTCGAAAGGCGCCCGTAAAATTGATGATTTTTTCAGGAAAGCAACATTATGCAGATTTTTTAACTCATTCAACTAGAGACCATAATTCTTGTCATGTTTCCAAAATTTCCACCCTTTTGGCACGATAGAGCCGTAAAAAATGGCTTTTAAAGTTGGAACCCAAGTCTCAAAATAGGGCCTGTAAGAATGATTTTTATTTCAGAAATGCAGTTTTATGCTGATTTTTTTACTGATTTTAATCAAGAGCATTATTATTGTCACGATTCAAAAATTTCAGCCCGTTTGGCAAAATAGATCCTGAATAAATGACTTTGAAAAATCGAACCCAAGTCTCGAAAGGCGTCCGTAAAATTGATGATTTTTTCAGGAAAAAACTTAATGCAGATTTTTTTACTGATTCAACTAGAGACCATTATTCTTGTCATGTTTCCATAATTTCAGCGCTTTTGGCACAATACAGCCGTAAAAAGTGCTTTTAAAGTTCGAACCCAAGTCTCAAAATAGGGCCTGTAAGAGTGAAAAATTTTTCAGTGATGCAATTATATGCAGATTTTTGTCCTGATTTAACTAAAGAGCATTATTATTGTCTCGATTTCAAAATTTCAGCCCGTTTGGAAAAGTAGATAATGAATAAATGATTTTGAAAAATCGAACCCAAGTCTCGAAACGCGCACTTAAAATTGATGATTTTTTCAGGAAAGCAAATTATGCAGATTTTTTAACTGATTCAACTAGAGACCATTATTCTTGTCATGTTTCCAAAATTTCCACCCTTTCGGCACTATAGAGCCGTAAAAAATGGCTTTTAAAGTTGGAACCCAAGTCTCAAAATAGGGCCTGAAAGAATGATTATTATTTCAGAAATGCAGTTTTATGCTGATTTTTTTACTGATTTTAATCAAGAGCATTATTTTTGTCACGATTCCAAAATTTCAGCCCGTTTGGCAAAATAGATCCTGAATAAATGACTTTGAAAAATCGAACCCAAGTCTCGAAAGGCGTCCGTAAAATTGATGATTTTTTCAGGAAAGTAACATTATGCAGATTTTTTAACTCATTCAACTAGAGACCATAATTCTTGTCATGTTTCCAAAATTTCCACCCTTTTGGCACGATAGAGCCGTAAAAAATGGCTTTTAAAGTTGGAACCCAAGTCTCAAAATAGGGCCTGTAAGAATGATAATTATTTCAGAAATGCAGTTTTTTGCTGATTTTTTTACTGATTTTAATCAAGAGCATTATTTTTGACACGATTCCAAAATTTCAGCCCGTTTGGCAAAATAGATCCTGAATAAATGACTTTGAAAAATCGAACCCAAGTCTCGAAAGGCGTCCGTAAAATTGATGATTTTTTCAGGAAAGTAACATTATGCAGATTTTTTTTAACTCATTCAACTAGAGACCATAATTCTTGTCATTTTTCCAAAATTTCCACCCTTTTGGCACGATAGTGCCGTAAAAAATGGCTTTTAAAGTTGGAACCCAAGTCTCAAAATAGGGCCTGTAAGAATAATTATTATTTCAGAAATGCAGTTTTATGCTGATTTTTTTACTGATTTTAATCAAGAGCATTAATATTGTCACGATTCCAAAATTTCAGCCCGTTTGGCAAAATAGATCAAATGACTTTGAAAAATCGAACCCAAGTCTCGAACGGCGTCCTTAAAATTGTTGATTTTTTCAGGAAACAACATGATGCAGATTTTTTTACTGATTCAACTAGAGACCATTATTCTTGTCATGTTTCCAAAATTTCAGCCCTTTTGGCACGATAGAGCCGTAAAAAATGGCTTTTAAAGTTCGAACCCAAGTCTCAAAATAGGGCCTGTAAGAATGATAATTATTTCAGAAATGCAGTTTTATGCTGATTTTTTAACTCATTTTAATCAAGAGCATTATTATTGTCACGATTCCAAAATTTCAGCCCGTTTGGCAAAATAGATCCTGAATAAATGACTTTGAAAAATCGAACCCAAGTCTCGAAAGGCGCCCGTAAAATTGATGATTTTTTCAGGAAACAACATTTTGCAGATTTTTTTACTGATTCAACTAGAAAACATTTTTCTTGTCATGTTTCCATAATTTCAGCGCTTTTGGCACAATACAGCCGTAAAAAGTGCTTTTAAATTTCGAACCCAAGTCTCAAAATAGGGCCTGTAAGAGTGAAAATTTTTTCAGTGATGCAATTATATGCAGATTTTTGTCCTGATTTATTTAAAGAACATTATTATTGTCTCGATTTCAAAATTTCAGCCCATTTGGAAAAGTAGATCATGAATAAATGATTTTGAAAAATCGAACCCAAGTCTCGAAACGCGCACTTAAAATTGATGATTTTTTCAAGAAAGCAACATTACGCAGATTTTTTAACTGATTCAACTAGAGACCATTATTCTTGTCATGTTTCCAAAATTTCCACCCTTTTGGCACGATAGAGCCGTAGAAAATGGCTTTTAAAGTTGGAACCCAAGTCTCAAAATAGGGCCTGTAAGAATGATAATTATTTCAGAAATGCAGTTTTATGCTGATTTTGTTACTGATTTTAATCAAGAGCATTATTATTGTCACGATTCCAAAATTTCAGGCCGTTTGGCAAAATAGATCCTGAATAAATGACTTTGAAAAATCGAACCCAAGTCTCGAAAGGCGTCCGTAAAATTGATGATTTTTTCAGGAAACAACTTAATGCAGATTTTTTTACTGTTTCAACTAGAGACCATTATTCTTGTCATGTTTCCATAATTTCAGCGCTTTTGGCACAATACAGCCGTAAAAAGTGCTTTTAAATTTCGAACCCAAGTCTCAAAATAGGGCCTGTAAGAGTGAAAATTTTTTCAGTGATGCAATTATATGCATATTTTTGTCCTGATTTATTTAAAGAGCATTATTATTGTCTCGATTTCAAAATTTCAGCCCGTTTGGCAAAATAGATCCTGAATAAATGACTTTGAAAAATCGAACCCAAGTCTCGAAAGGCGCCCGTAAAATTGATGATTTTTTCAGGAAAGCAACATTATGCAGATTTTTTAACTCATTCAACTAGAGACCATAATTCTTGTCATGTTTCCAAAATTTCCACCCTTTTGGCACGATAGAGCCGTAAAAAATGGCTTTTAAAGTTGGAACCCAAGTCTCAAAATAGGGCCTGTAAGAATGATTATTATTTCAGAAATGCAGTTTTATGCTGATTTTTTTACTGATTTTAATCAAGAGCATTAATATTGTCACGATTCCAATATTTCAGCCCGTTTGGCAAAATAGATCAAATGACTTTGAAAAATCGAACCCAAGTCTCGAACGGCGTCCGTAAAATTGTTAATTTTTTCAGGAAACAACATTATGCAGATTTTTTTACGGATTCAACTAGAGACCATTATTCTTGTCATGTTTCCAAAATTTCAGCCCTTTTGGCACGACAAAGCCGTAAAAAATGGCTTTTAAAGTTGGAACCCAAGTCTCAAAATAGGGCCTGTAAGAATGATAATTATTTCAGAAATGCAGTTTTATGCTGATTTTGTTACTGATTTTAATCAAGAGCATTATTATTGTCACGATTCAAAAATTTCAGCCCGTTTGGCAAAATAGATCCTGAATAAATGACTTTGAAAAATCGAACTCAAGTCTCGAAAGGCGTCCGTAAAATTGATGATTTTTTCAGGAAAAAACTTAATGCAGATTTTTTTACTGATTCAACTAGAGACCATTATTCTTGTCATGTTTCCATAATTTCAGCGCTTTTGGCACAATACAGCCGTAAAAAGTGCTTTTAAAGTTCGAACCCAAGTCTCAAAATAGGGCCTGTAAGAGTGAAAATTTTTTAAGTGATGCAATTATATGCAGATTTTTGTCCTGATTTAACTAAAGAGCATTATTATTGTCTCGATTACAAAATTTCAGCCCGTTTGGAAAAGTAGATCATGAATAAATGATTTTAAAAAAATCGAACCCAAGTCTCGAAACGCACACTTAAAATTGATGATTTTTTCAGGAAAGCAAAATATGCAGATTTTTTAACTGATTCAACTAGAGACCATTATTCTTGTCATGTTTCCATAATTTCAGCGCTTTTGGCACAATACAGCCGTAAAAAGTGATTTTAAAGTTCGAACCCAAGTCTCAAAATAGGGCCTGTAAGAGTGAAAAATTTTTCAGTGATGCAATTATATGCAGATTTTTGTCCTGATTTAACTAAAGAGCATTATTATTATCTCGATTTCAAAATTTCAGCCCGTTTGGAAAAGTAGATCATGAATAAATGATTTTGAAAAATCGAACCCAAGTCTCGAAAGGCGCCCGTAAAATTGATGATTTTTTCAGGAAAGCAACATTATGCAGATTTTTTAACTCATTCAACTAGAGACCATAATTCTTGTCATGTTTCCAAAATTTCCACCCTTTTGGCACGATAGAGCCGTAAAAAATGGCTTTTAAAGTTGGAACCCAAGTCTCAAAATAGGGCCTGTAAGAATGATTATTATTTCAGAAATGCAGTTTTATGCTGATTTTTTTACTGATTTTAATCAAGAGCATTAATATTGTCACGATTCCAATATTTCAGCCCGTTTGGCAAAATAGATCAAATGACTTTGAAAAATCGAACCCAAGTCTCGAACGGCGTCCGTAAAATTGTTAATTTTTTCAGGAAACAACATTATGCAGATTTTTTTACGGATTCAACTAGAGACCATTATTCTTGTCATGTTTCCAAAATTTCAGCCCTTTTGGCACGACAGAGCCGTAAAAAATGGCTTTTAAAGTTGGAACCCAAGTCTCAAAATAGGGCCTGTAAGAATGATAATTATTTCAGAAATGCAGTTTTATGCTGATTTTGTTACTGATTTTAATCAAGAGCATTATTATTGTCACGATTCAAAAATTTCAGCCCGTTTGGCAAAATAGATCCTGAATAAATGACTTTGAAAAATCGAACTCAAGTCTCGAAAGGCGTCCGTAAAATTGATGATTTTTTCAGGAAAAAACTTAATGCAGATTTTTTTACTGATTCAACTAGAGAGCATTATTCTTGTCATGTTTCCATAATTTCAGCGCTTTTGGCACAATACAGCCGTAAAAAGTGCTTTTAAAGTTCGAACCCAAGTCTCAAAATAGGGCCTGTAAGAGTGAAAAATTTTTCAGTGATGCAATTATATGCAGATTTTTGTCCTGATTTAACTAAAGAGCATTATTATTATCTCGATTTCAAAATTTCAGCCCGTTTGGAAAAGTAGATCATGAATAAATGATTTTGAAAAATCGAACCCAAGTCTCGAAACGCGCACTTAAAATTGATGATTTTTTCAGGAAAGCAAATTATGCAGATTTTTTAACTGATTCAACTAGAGACCATTATTCTTGTCATGTTTCCAAAATTTCCACCCTTTTGGCACTATAGAGCCGTAAAAAATGGCTTTTAAAGTTGGAACCCAAGTCTCAAAATAGGGCCTGAAAGAATGATAATTATTTCAGAAATGCAGTTTTATGCTGATTTTTTTACTGATTTTAATCAAGAGCATTATTTTTGTCACGATTCCAAAATTTCAGCCCGTTTGGCAAAATAGATCCTGAATAAATGACTTTGAAAAATCGAACCCAAGTCTCGAAAGGCGTCCGTAAAATTGATGATTTTTTCAGGAAAGTAACATTATGCAGATTTTTTAACTCATTCAACTAGAGACCATAATTCTTGTCATGTTTCCAAAATTTCCACCCTTTTGGCACGATAGAGCCGTAAAAAATGGCTTTTAAAGTTGGAACCCAAGTCTCAAAATAGGGCCTGTAAGAATGATAATTATTTCAGAAATGCAGTTTTATGCTGATTTTTTTACTGATTTTAATCAAGAGCATTATTTTTGTCACGATTCCAAAATTTCAGCCCGTTTGGCAAAATAGATCCTGAATAAATGACTTTGAAAAATCGAACCCAAGTCTCGAAAGGCGTCCGTAAAATTGATGATTTTTTCAGGAAAGTAACATTATGCAGATTTTTTTTAACTCATTCAACTAGAGACCATAATTCTTGTCATGTTTCCAAAATTTCCACCCTTTTGGCACGATAGAGCCGTAAAAAATGGCTTTTAAAGTTGGAACCCAAGTCTCAAAATAGGGCCTGTAAGAATGATTATTATTTCAGAAATGCAGTTTTATGCTGATTTTTTTACTGATTTTAATCAAGAGCATTAATATTGTCACGATTCCAAAATTTCAGCCCGTTTGGCAAAATAGATCAAATGACTTTGAAAAATCGAACCCAAGTCTCGAACGGCGTCCTTAAAATTGTTGATTTTTTCAGGAAACAACATGATGCAGATTTTTTTACTGATTCAACTAGAGACCATTATTCTTGTCATGTTTCCAAAATTTCAGCCCTTTTGGCACGATAGAGCCGTAAAAAATGGCTTTTAAAGTTCGAACCCAAGTCTCAAAATAGGGCCTGTAAGAATGATAATTATTTCAGAAATGCAGTTTTATGCTGATTTTTAAACTCATTTTAATCAAGAGCATTATTATTGTCACGATTCCAAAATTTCAGCCCGTTTGGCAAAATAGATCCTGAATAAATGACTTTGAAAAATCGAACCCAAGTCTCGAAAGGCGCCCGTAAAATTGATGATTTTTTCAGGAAAGCAAATTATGCAGATTTTTTAACTGATTCAACTAGAGACCATTATTCTTGTCATGTTTCCATAATTTCAGCACTTTTGGCACAATACAGCCGTAAAAAGTGCTTTTAAAGTTCGAACCCAAGTCTCAAAATAGGGCCTGTAAGAGTGAAAAATTTTTCAGTGATGCAATTATAGGCAGATTTTTGTCCTGATTTAACTAAAGAGCATTATTATTGTCTCGATTTCAAAATTTCAGCCCGTTTGGAAAAGTAGATCATGAATAAATGATTTTGAAAAATCGAACCCAAGTCTCGAAACGCGTACTTAAAATTGATGATTTTTTCAGGAAAGCAAATTATGCAGATTTTTTAACTGATTCAACTAGAGACCATTATTCTTGTCATGTTTCCAAAATTTCCACCCTTTTGGCACTATAGAGCCGTAAAAAATAGCTTTTAAAGTTGGAACCCAAGTCTCAAAATAGGGCCTGAAAGAATGATAATTATTTCAGAAATGCAGTTTTATGCTGATTTTTTTACTGATTTTAATCAAGAGCATTATTTTTGTCACGATTCCAAAATTTCAGCCCGTTTGGCAAAATAGATCCTGAATAAATGACTTTGAAAAATCGAACCCAAGTCTCGAAAGGCGTCCGTAAAATTGATGATTTTTTCAGGAAAGTAACATTATGCAGATTTTTTAACTCATTCAACTAGAGACCATAATTCTTGTCATGTTTCCAAAATTTCCACCCTTTTGGCACGATAGAGCCGTAAAAAATGGCTTTTTTAAGTTGGAACCCAAGTCTCAAAATAGGGCCTGTAAGAATGATAATTATTTCAGAAATGCAGTTTTATGCTGATTTTTTTACTGATTTTAATCAAGAGCATTATTTTTGTCACGATTCCAAATTTTCAGCCCGTTTGGTAAAATAGATCCTGAATAAATGACTTTGAAAAATCGAACCCAAGTCTCGAAAGGCGTCCGTAAAATTGATGATTTTTACAGGAAAGTAACATTATGCAGATTTTTTTTAACTCATTCAACTAGAGACCATAATTCTTGTCATGTTTCCAAAATTTCCACCCTTTTGGCACGATAGAGCCGTAAAAAATGGCTTTTAAAGTTGGAACCCAAGTCTCAAAATAGGGCCTGTAAGAATGATTATTATTTCAGAAATGCAGGTTTATGCTGATTTTTTTACTGATTTTAATCAAGAGCATTAATATTGTCACGATTCCAAAATTTCAGCCCGTTTGGCAAAATAGATCAAATGACTTTGAAAAATCGAACCCAAGTCTCGAACGGCGTCCTTAAAATTGTTGATTTTTTCAGGAAACAACATGATGCAGATTTTTTTACTGATTCAACTAGAGACCATTATTCTTGTCATGTTTCCAAAATTTCAGCCCTTTTGGCACGATAGAGCCGTAAAAAATGGCTTTTAAAGTTCGAACCCAAGTCTCAAAATAGGGCCTGTAAGAATGATAATTATTTCAGAAATGCAGTTTTATGCTGATTTTTTAACTCATTTTAATCAAGAGCATTATTATTGTCACGATTCCAAAATTTCAGCCCGTTTGGCAAAATAGATCCTGAATAAATGACTTTGAAAAATCGAACCCAAGTCTCGAAAGGCGCCCGTAAAATTGATGATTTTTTCAGGAAAGCAAATTATGCAGATTTTTTAACTGATTCAACTAGAGACCATTATTCTTGTCATGTTTCCATAATTTCAGCGCTTTTGGCACAATACAGCCGTAAAAAGTGCTTTTAAAGTTCGAACCCAAGTCTCAAAATAGGGCCTGTAAGAGTGAAAAATTTTTCAGTGATGCAATTATTTGCAGATTTTTGTCCTGATTTAACTAAAGAGCATTATTATTGTCTCGATTTCAAAATTTCAGCCCGTTTGGAAAAGTAGATCATGAATAAATGATTTTGAAAAATCGAACCCAAGTCTCGAAACGCGCACTTAAAATTGATGATTTTTTCAGATTTTTTAACTGATTCAACTAGAGACCATTATTCTTGTCATGTTTCCAAAATTTCCACCCTTTTGGCACGATAGAGCCGTAAAAAATGGCTTTTAAAGTTGGAACCCAAGTCTCAAAATAGGGCCTGTAAGAATGATTATTATTTCAGAAATGCAATTTTATGCTGATTTTTTTACTGATTTTAATCAAGAGCATTAATATTGTCACAATTCCAAAATTTCAGCCCGTTTGGCAAAATAGATCCTGAATAAATTACTTTGAAAAATCAAACCCAAGTCTCGAAAGGCGTCCGTAAAATTGATGATTTTTTCAGGAAACAACATTATGCAGATTTTTTTACTGATTCAACTAGAAAACATTATTCTTGTCATGTTTCCAAAATTTCCACTCTTTTGGCACGATAGAGCCGTAAAAAATGGCTTTTTAAGTTCGAACCCAAGTCTCAAAATAGGGCCTGTAAGAATGATAATTATTTCAGAAATGCAGTTTTATGCTGATTTTTTTACTGATTTTAATCAAGAGCATTAATATTGTCACGATTCCAAAATTTCAGCCCGATTGGCAAAATAGATCAAATGACTTTGAAAAATCGAACCCAAGTCTCGAACGGCGTAAGTAAAATTGTTGATTTTTTCAGGAAACAACATTATGCAGATTTTTTTACGGATTCAACTAGAGACCATTATTCTTGTCATGTTTCCAAAATTTCCACCCTTTTGGCACGATAGAGCCGTAAAAAATGGCTTTTAAAGTTGGAACCCAAGTCTCAAAATAGGGCCTGTAAGAATGATTATTATTTCAGAAATGCAGTTTTATGCTGATTTTTTTACTGATTTTAATCAAGAGCATTAATATTGTCACGATTCCAAAATTTCAGCCCGTTTGGCAAAAAAGATCCTGAATAAATGACTTTGAAAAATCAAACCCAAGTCTCGAAAGGCGTCCGTAAAATTGATGATTTTTTCAGGAAACAACATTATGCAGATTTTTTTACTGATTCAACTAGAAAACATTATTCTTGTCATGTTTCCAAAATTTCCACCCTTTTGGCACTATAGAGCCGTAAAAAATGGCTTTAAAGTTCGAACCCAAGTCTCAAAATAGGGCCTGTAAGAATGATAATTATTTCAGAAATGAAGTTTTATGCTGATTTTTTTACTGATTTTAATCAAGAGCATTATTTTTGTCACGATTCCGAAATTTCAGCCCGTTTGGCAAAATAGATCCTGAATGAATGACTTTGAAAAATCGAACCCAAGTCTCGAAAGGCGTCCGTAAAATTGATGATATTTTCAGGAAAAAACTTAATGCAGATTTTTTTACTGATTCAACTAGAGACCATTATTCTTGTCATGTTTCCATAATTTCAGCGCTTTTGGCACAATACAGCCGTAAAAAGTGCTTTTAAAGTTCGAACCCAAGTCTCAAAATAGGGCCTGTAAGAGTGAAAATTTTTTCAGTGATGCAATTATATGCAGATTTTTGTCCTGATTTAACTAAAGAGCATTATTATTGTCTCGATTTCAAAATTTCAGCCCGTTTGGAAAAGTAGATCATGAATAAATGATTTTGAAAAATCGAACCCAAGTCTCGAAACGCGCACTTAAAATTGATGATTTTTTCAGATTTTTTAACTGATTCAACTAGAGACCATTATTCTTGTCATGTTTCCAAAATTTCCACCCTTTTGGCACGATAGAGCCGTAAAAAATGGCTTTTAAAGTTGGAACCCATGTCTCAAAATAGGGCCTGTAAGAATGATTATTATTTCAGAAATGCAATTTTATGCTGATTTTTTTACTGATTTTAATCAAGAGCATTAATATTGTCACGATTCCAAAATTTCAGCCCGTTTGGCAAAATAGATCCTGAATAAATTACTTTGAAAAATCAAACCCAAGTCTCGAAAGGCGTCCGTAAAATTGATGATTTTTTTAGGAAACAACATTATGCAGATTTTTTTACTGATTCAACTAGAAAACATTATTCTTGTCATGTTTCCAAAATTTCCACCCTTTTGGCACTATAGAGCCGTAAAAAATGGCTTTTAAAGTTGGAACCCAAGTCTCAAAATAGGGCCTGTAAGAATGATTATTATTTCAGAAATGCAATTTTATGCTGATTTTTTTACTGATTTTAATCAAGAGCATAATTTTGTCACGATTCCAAAATTTCAGCCCATTTGGCAAAATAGATCCTGAATAAATTACTTTGAAAAATCAAACCCATGTCTCGAAAGGCGTCCGTAAAATTGATGATTTTTTTAGGAAACAACATTATGCAGATTTTTTTACTGATTCAACTGGAAAACATTATTCTTGTCATGTTTCCAAAATTTCCACCCTTTTGGCACGATAGAGCCGTAAAAAATGGCTTTTTAAGTTCGAACCCAAGTCTAAAAATAGGGCCTGTAAGAATGATAATTATTTCAGAAATGCAGTTTTATGCTGATTTTTTTACTGATTTTAATCAGGAGCATTATTATTGTCACGATTCCAAAATTTCAGCCCGTTTGGCAAAAAAGATCCTGAATAAATTACTTTGAAAAATCGAACCCAAGTCTCGAAAGGCGCCCGTAAAATTGATGATTTTTTCAGGAAAGCAACATTATGCAGATTTTTTAACTGATTCAACTAGAGACCATAATTCTTGTCATGTTTCCAAAATTTCCACTCTTTTGACACGATAGAGCAGTAAAAAATGGCTTTTTAAGTTCGAACCCAAGTCTCAAAATAGGGCCTGTAAGAATGATAATTATTTCAGAAATGCAGTTTTATGCTGATTTTTTTACTGATTTTAATCAATATCATTAATATTGTCACGATTCCAAAATTTCAGCCCGTTTGGCAAAAAAGATCCTGAATAAATTACTTTGAAAAATCGAACCCAAGTCTCGAACGGCGTCCGTAAAATTGTTGATTTTTTCAGGAAACAACATTATGCAGATTTTTTTACGGATTCAACTAGAGACCATTATTCTTGTCATGTTTCCAAAATTTCCACCCTTTTGGCACGATAGAGCCGTAAAAAATGGCTTTTAAAGTTGGAACCCAAGTCTCAAAATAGGGCCTGTAAGAATGATTATTATTTCAGAAATGCAGTTTTATGCTGATTTTTTTACTGATTTTAATCAAGAGCATTAATATTGTCACGATTCCAAAATTTCAGCCCGTTTGGCAAAATAGATCCTGAATAAATGACTTTGAAAAATCAAACCCAAGTCTCGAAAGGCGTCCGTAAAATTGATGATTTTTTCAGGAAACAACATTATGCAGATTTTTTTACTGATTCAACTAGAAAACATTATTCTTGTCATGTTTCCACAATTTCCACCCTTTTGGCACGATAGAGCCGTAAAAAATGGCTTTAAAGTTCGAACCCAAGTCTCAAAATAGGGCCTGTAAGAATGATAATTATTTCAGAAATGCAGTTTTATGCTGATTTTTTTACTGATTTTAATCAAGAGCATTATTATTGTCACGATTCCAAAATTTCAGCCCGTTTGGCAAAATAGATCCTGAATAAATGACTTTGAAAAATCAAACCCAAGTCTCGAAAGGCGTCCGTAAAATTGATGATTTTTTTAGGAAACAACATTATGCAGATTTTTTTACTGATTCAACTAGAAAACATTATTCTTGTCATGTTTCCAAAATTTCCACCCTTTTGGCAGGATAGAGCCGTAAAAAATGGCTTTTTAAGTTCGAACCCAAGTCTCAAAATAGGGCCTGTAAGAATGATAATTATTTCAGAAATGCAGTTTTATGCTGATTTTTTTACTGATTTTAATCAGGAGCATTATTATTGTCACGATTCCAAAATTTCAGCCCGTTTGGCAAAAAAGATCCTGAATAAATTACTTTGAAAAATCGAACCCAAGTCTCGAAAGGCCCCCGTAAAATTGATGATTTTTTCAGGAAAAAATTTAATGCAGATTTTTTTACTGATTCAACTAGAGACCATTATTCTTGTCATGTTTCCATAATTTCAGCGCTTTTGGCACAATACAGCCGTAAAAAGTGCTTTTAAAGTTCGAACCCAAGTCTCAAAATAGGGCCTGTAAGAGTGAAAATTTTTTCAGTGATGCAATTATATGCAGATTTTTTTCCTGATTTAACTAAAGAGCATTATTATTGTCTCGATTTCAAAATTTCAGCCCGTTTGGAAAAGGAGATCATGAATAAATGAATTTGAAAAATCGAACCCAAGTCTAAAGGCGCCCGTAAAAATGATGATTTTTTCAGGAAAGCAACATTATGCAGATTTTTTTACGGATTCAACTAGAGACCATTATTCTTGTCATGTTTCCAAAATTTCAGCCCTTTTGGCACGATAGAGCCGTAAAAAATGGCTTTTAAAGTTCGAACCCAAGTCTCAAAATAGGGCCTGTAAGAATGATAATTATTTCAGAAATGCAGTTTTATGCTGATTTTTTTACTGATTTTAATCAGGAGCATTATTATTGTCACGATTCCAAAATTTCAGCCCGTTTGGCAAAATAGATCCTGAATAAATGACTGAAAAATCGAACCCAAGTCTCGAAAGGCGTCCGTAAAATTGTTGATTTTTTCAGGAAACAACATTATGCAGATTTTTTTACGGATTCAACTAGAGACCATTATTCTTGTCATGTTTCCAAAATTTCAGCCCTTTTGGCACGATAGAGCCGTAAAAAATGGCTTTTAAAGTTCGAACCCAAGTCTCAAAATAGGGCCTGTAAGAATGATAATTATTTCAGAAATGCAGTTTTATGCTGATTTTTTTACTGATTTTAATCAGGAGCATTATTATTGTCACGATTCCAAAATTTCAGCCCGTTTGGCAAAATAGATCCTGAATAAATGACTGAAAAATCGAACCCAAGTCTCGAAAGGCGTCCGTAAAATTGATGATTTTTTCAGGAAAAAACTTAATGCAGATTTTTTTACTGATTCAACTAGAGACCATTATTCTTGTCATGTTTCCATTATTTCAGCGCTTTTGGCACAATACAGCCGTAAAAAGTGCTTTTAAAGTTCGAACCCACGTCTCAAAATAGGGCCTGTAAGAGTGAAAAATTTTTCAGTGATGCAATTATATGCAGATTTTTGTCCTGATTTAACTAAAGAGCATTATTATTGTCTCGATTTCAAATTTCAGCCGTTTTGGAAAAGTAGATCATGAATAAATGATTTTGAAAAATCGAACCCAAGTCTCGAAACGCGCTCTTAAAATTGATGATTTTTTCAGGAAAGCAAATTATGCAGATTTTTTAACTGATTCAACTAGAGACCATTATTCTTGTCATGTTTCCAAAATTTCCACCCTTTTGACACTATAGAGCCGTAAAAAATGCCTTTTAAAGTTGGAACCCATGTCTCAAAATAGGGCCTGTAAGAATGATTATTATTTCAGAAATGCAATTTTATGATGATTTTTTTACTGATTTTAATCAAGAGCATAAATATTGTCACGATTCCAAAATTTCAGCCCGTTTGGCAAAAAAGATCCTGAATAAATGACTTTGAAAAATCAAACCCAAGTCTCGAAAGGCGTCCGTAAAATTGATGATTTTTTCAGGAAACAACATTATGCAGATTTTTTTACTGATTCAACTAGAAAACATTATTCTTGTCATGTTTCCAAAATTTCCACCCTTTTGGCACGATAGAGCCGTAAAAAATGGCTTTTTAAGTTCGAACCCAAGTCTCAAAATAGGGCCTGTAAGAATGATAATAATTTCAGAAATGCAGTTTTATGCTGATTTTTTTACTGATTTTAATCAGGAGCATTATTATTGTCACGATTCCAAATTTCAGCCCGTTTGGCAAAAAAGATCCTGAATAAATTACTTTGAAAAATCGAACCCAAGTCTCGAAAAACGCCCGTAAAATTGATGATTTTTTCAGGAAAGCAACATTATGCAGATTTTTTAACTGATTCAACTAGAGACCATAATTCTTGTCATGTTTCCAAAATTTCCACTCTTTTGGCACGATAGAGCCGTAAAAAATGGCTTTTTAAGTTCGAACCCAAGTCTCAAAATAGGCCTGTAAGAATGATAATTATTTCAGAAATGCAGTTTTATGCTGATTTTTTTACTGATTTTAATCAAGAGCATTAATATTGTCACGATTCCAAAATTTCAGCCCGATTGGCAAAATAGATCAAATGACTTTGAAAAATCGAACCCAAGTCTCGAACGGCGTCCGTAAAATTGTTGATTTTTTCAGGAAACAACATTATGCAGATTTTTTTACTGATTCAACTAGAGACCATAATTCTTGTCATGTTTCCAAAATTTCCACTCTTTTGGCACGATAGAGCCGTAAAAAATAGCTTTTTAAGTTCGAACCCAAGTCTCAAAATAGGGCCTGTAAGAATGATAATTATTTCAGAAATGCAGTTTTAGGCTGATTTTTTTACTGATTTTAATCAGGAGCATTATTATTGTCACGATTCCAAAATTTCAGCCCGTTTGGCAAAAAAGATCCTGAATAAATTACTTTGAAAAATCGAACCCAAGTCTCGAAAGGCGCCCGTAAAATTGATGATTTTTTCAGGAAAGCAACATTATGCAGATTTTTTAACTGATTCAACTAGAGACCATAATTCTTGTCATGTTTCCAAAATTTCCACTCTTTTGGCACGATAGAGCCGTAAAAAATGGCTTTTTAAGTTCGAACCCAAGTCTCAAAATAGGGCCTGTAAGAATTATAATTATTTCAGAAATGCAGTATTATGCTGATTTTTTTACTGATTTTAATCAAGAGCATTAATATTGTCACGATTCCAATATTTCAGCCCGATTGGCAAAATAGATCAAATGACTTTGAAAAATCGAACCCAAGTCTCGAACGGCGTCCGTAAAATTGTTGATTTTTTCAGGAAACAACATTATGCAGATTTTTTTACGGATTCAACTAGAGACCATTATTCTTGTCATGTTTCCAAAATTTCCACCCTTTTGGCACGATAGAGCCGTAAAAAATGGCTTTTAAAGTTGGAACCCAAGTCTCAAAATAGGGCCTGTAAGAATGATTATTATTTCAGAAATGCAGTTTTATGCTGATTTTTTTACTGATTTTAATCAAGAGCATTAATATTGTCAAGATTCCAAAATTTCAGCCCGTTTGGCAAAAAAGATCCTGAATAAATGACTTTGAAAAATCAAACCCAAGTCTCGAAAGGCGTCCGTAAAATTGATGATTTTTTCAGGAAACAACATTATGCAGATTTTTTTACTGATTCAACTAGAAAACATTATTCTTGTCATGTTTCCAAAATTTCCACCCTTTTGGCACGATAGAGCCGTAAAAATTGGCTTTAATGTTCGAACCCAAGTCTCAAAATAGGGCCTGTAAGAATGATAATTATTTCAGAAATGCAGTTTTATGCTGATTTTTTTACTGATTTTAATCAAGAGCATTATTTTTGTCACGATTCCAAAATTTCAGCCCGTTTGGCAAAATAGATCCTGAATAAATGACTTTGAAAAATCGAACCCAAGTCTCGAAAGGCGTCCGTAAAATTGATGATTTTTTCAGGAAAGCAACATTATGCAGATTTTTTAACTCATTCAACTAGAGACCATAATTCTTGTCATGTTTCCAAAATTTCCACCCTTTTGGCACGAAAGAACCGTAAAAAATGGCTTTTTAAGTTCGAACCCAAGTCTCAAAATAGGGCCTGAAAGAATGATAATTATTTCAGAAATGCAGTTTTATGCTGATTTTTTTACTGATTTTAATCAAGAGCATTAATATTGTCACGATTCCAAAATTTCAGCCCGATTGGCAAAATAGATCAAATGACTTTGAAAAATCGAACCCAAGTCTCGAACGGCGTCCGTAAAATTGTTGATTTTTTCAGGAAAGCAACATTATGCAGATTTTTTAACTGATTCAACTAGAGACCATAATTCTTGTCATGTTTCCAAAATTTCCACTCTTTTGGCACGATAGAGCCGTAAAAAATGGCTTTTTAAGTTCGAACCCAAGTCTCAAAATAGGGCCTGTAAGAATGATAATTATTTCAGAAATGCAGTTTTATGCTGATTTTTTTACTGATTTTAATCAAGAGCATTAATATTGTCACGATTCCAAAATTTCAGCCCGATTGGCAAAATAGATCAAATGACTTTGAAAAATCGAACCCAAGTCTCGAACGGCGTCCGTAAAATTGTTGATTTTTTCAGGAAACAACATTATGCAGATTTTTTTACGGATTCAACTAGAGACCATTATTCTTGTCATGTTTCCAAAATTTCCACCCTTTTGGCACGATAGAGCCCTAAAAAATGGCTTTTAAAGTTGGAACCCAAGTCTCAAAATAGGGCCTGTAAGAATGATTATTATTTCAGAAATGCAGTTTTATGCTGATTTTTTTTACTGATTTTAATCAAGAGCATTAATATTGTCAAGATTCCAAAATTTCAGCCCGTTTGGCAAAAAAGATCCTGAATAAATGACTTTGAATAATCAAACCCAAGTCTCGAAAGGCGTCCGTAAAATTGATGATTTTTTCAGGAAACAACATTATGCAGATTTTTTTACTGATTCAACTAGAAAACATTATTCTTGTCATGTTTCCAAAATTTCCACCCTTTTGCACGATAGAGCCGTAAAAATTGGCTTTAATGTTCGAACCCAAGTCTCAAAATAGGGCCTGTAAGAATGATAATTATTTCAGAAATGCAGTTTTATGCTGATTTTTTTACTGATTTTAATCAAGAGCATTATTTTTGTCACGATTCCAAAATTTCAGCCCGTTTGGCAAAAAAGATCCTGAATAAATGACTTTGAAAAATCAAACCCAAGTCTCGAAAGGCGTCCGTAAAATTGATGATTTTTTCAGGAAACAACATTATGCAGATTTTTTTACTGATTCAACTAGAGACCATAATTCTTGTCATGTTTCCAAAATTTCCACCCTTTTGTCACGATAGAGCCGTAAAAAATGGCTTTTAAAGTTGGAACCCAAGTCTCAAAATAGGGCCTGTAAGAATGATTATTATTTCAGAAATGCAGTTTTATGCTGATTTTTTTACTGATTTTAATCAAGAGCATTAATATTGTCACGATTCCAAAATTTCAGCCCGTTTGGCAACATAGATCAAATGACTTTGAAAAATCGAACCCAAGTCTCGAACGGCGTCCGTAAAATTGTTGATTTTTTCAGGAAACAACATTATGCAGATTTTTTTACGGATTCAACTAGAGACCATTATTCTTGTCATGTTTCCAAAATTTCCACCCTTTTGGCACGATAGAGCCGTAAAAAATGGCTTTTAAAGTTGGAACCCAAGTCTCAAAATAGGGCCTGTAAGAATGATTATTATTTCAGAAATGCAGTTTTATGCTGATTTTTTTACTGATTTTAATCAAGAGCATTAATATTGTCAAGATTCCAAAATTTCAGCCCGTTTGGCAAAAAGGATCCTGAATAAATGACTTTGAAAAATCAAACCCAAGTCTCGAAAGGCGTCCGTAAAATTGATGATTTTTTCAGGAAACAACATTATGCAGATTTTTTACTTATTCAACTAGAAAACATTATTCTTGTCATGTTTCCAAAATTTCCACCCTTTTGGCACGATAGAGCCGTAAAAATTGGCTTTAATGTTCGAACCCAAGTCTCAAAATAGGGCCTGTAAGAATGATAATTATTTCAGAAATGCAGTTTTATGCTGATTTTTTTACTGATTTTAATCAAGAGCATTATTTTTGTCACGATTCCAAAATTTCAGCCCGTTTGGCAAAAAAGATCCTGAATAAATGACTTTGAAAAATCAAACCCAAGTCTCGAAAGGCGTCCGTAAAATTGATGATTTTTTCAGGAAACAACATTATGCAGATTTTTTTACTGATTCAACTAGAGACCATAATTCTTGTCATGTTTCCAAAATTTCCACCCTTTTGTCACGATAGAGCCGTAAAAAATTGCTTTTAAAGTTGGAACCCAAGTCTCAAAATAGGGCCTGTAAGAATGATTATTATTTCAGAAATGCAGTTTTATGCTGATTTTTTTACTGATTTTAATCAAGAGCATTAATATTGTCACGATTCCAAAATTTCAGCCCGTTTGGCAAAATAGTCAAATGACTTTGAAAAATCGAACCCAAGTCTCGAACGGCGTCCGTAAAATTGTTGATTTTTTCAGGAAACAACATTATGCAGATTTTTTTACTGATTCAACTAGAGACCATTATTCTTGTCATGTTTCCAAAATTTCAGCCCTTTTGGCACGATAGAGCCGTAAAAATGGCTTCTAAAGTTGGAACCCAAGTCTCAAAATAGGGCCTGTAAGAATGATAATTATTTCAGGAATGCAGTTTTATGCTGATTTTGTTACTGATTTTAATCAAGAGCATTATTATTGTCACGATTCCAAAATTTCAGCCCGTTTGGCAAAATAGATCCTGAATAAATGACTGATAAATCGAACCCAAGTCTCGAAAGGCGTCCGTAAAATTGATGATTTTTTCAGGAAAGCAACATTATGCAGATTTTTTAACTGATTCAACTAGAGACCATAATTCTTGTCATGTTTCCAAAATTTCCACCCTTTTGGTACGATAGAGCCGTAAAAAATGGCTTCTTAAGTTCGAACCCAAGTCTCAAAATAGGGCCTGTAAGAATGATAATTATTTCAGAAATGCAGTTTTATGCTGATTTTGTTACTGATTTTAATCAAGAGCATTATTATTGTCACGATTCAAAAATTTCAGCCCGTTTGGCAAAATAGATCCTGAATAAATGACTTTGAAAAATCGAACCCAAGTCTCGAAAGGCGTCCGTAAAATTGATGATTTTTTCAGGAAACAACTTAATGCAGATTTTTTTACTGATTCAACTAGAGACCATTATTCTTGTCATGTTTCCATAATTTCAGCGCTTTTGGCACAATACAGCCGTAAAAAGTGCTTTTAAAGTTCGAACCCAAGTCTCAAAATAGGGCCTGTAAGAGTGAAAATTTTTTCAGTGATGCAATTATATGCAGATTTTTGTCCTGATTTAACTAAAGAGCATTATTATTGTCTCGATTTCAAAATTTCAGCCCGTTTGGAAAAGTAGATCATGAATAAATGATTTTGAAAAATCGAACCCGAGTCTCGAAACGCGCACTTAAAATTGATGATTTTTTCAGGAAAGCAAATTATGCAGATTTTTTAACTGATTCAACTAGAGACCATAATTCTTGTCATGTTTCCAAAATTTCCACCCTTTTGGCACGGTAGAGCCGTAAAAAATGGCTTTTAAAGTTCGAACCCAAGTCTCAAAATAGGGCCTGTAAGAATGATTATTATTTCAGAAATGCAGTTTTATGCTGATTTTTTTACTGATTTTAATCAAGAGCATTAATATTGTCAAGATTCCAAAATTTCAGCCCGTTTGGCAAAAAAGATCCTGAATAAATGACTTTGAAAAATCAAACCCAAGTCTCGAAAGGCGTCCGTAAAATTGATGATTTTTTCAGGAAACAACATTATGCAGATTTTTTTACTGATTCAACTAGAAAACATTATTCTTGTCATGTTTCCAAAATTTCCACCCTTTTGGCACGATAGAGCCGTAAAAATTGGCTTTAATGTTCGAACCCAAGTCTCAAAATAGGGCCTGAAAGAATGATAATTATTTCAGAAATGCAGTTTGATGCTGATTTTTTTACTGATTTTAATCAAGAGCATTAATATTGTCACGATTCCAAAATTTCAGCCCGTTTGGCAAAATAGATCAAATGACTTTGAAAAATCGAACCCAAGTCTCGAACGGCGTCCGTAAAATTGTTGATTTTTTCAGGAAACAACATTATGCAGATTTTTTTACGGATTCAACTAGAGACCATTATTCTTGTCATGTTTCCAAAATTTCAGCCATTTTGGCACGATAGAGCCGTAAAAAATGGCTTTTTAAGTTCGAACCCAAGTCTCAAAATAGGGCCTGAAAGAATGATAATTATTTCAGAAATGCAGTTTTATGCTGATTTTTTAACTGATTTTAATCAGGAGCATTATTATTGTCACGATTCCAAAATTTCAGCCCGTTTGGCAAAATAGATCCTGAATAAATGACTGAAAAATCGAACCCAAGTCTCGAAAGGCGTCCGTAAAATTGATGATTTTTTCAGGAAAAAACTTAATGCCGATTTTTTTACTGATTCAACTAGAGACCATTATTCTTGTCATGTTTCCATTATTTCAGCGCTTTTGGCACAATACAGCCGTAAAAAGTGCTTTTAAAGTTCGAACCCACGTCTCAAAATAGGGCCTGTAAGAGTGAAAAAATTTTCAGTGATGCAATTATATGCAGATTTTTGTCCTGATTTAACTAAAGAGCATTATTATTGTCTCGATTTCAAAATTTCAGCCCTTTTGGAAAAGTAGATCATGAATAAATGATTTTGAAAAATCGAACCCAAGTCTCGAAACGCGCTCTTAAAATTGATGATTTTTTCAGGAAAGCAAATTATGCAGATTTTTTAACTGATTCAACTAGAGACCATTATTCTTGTCATGTTTCCAAAATTTCCACCCTTTTGACACTATAGAGCCGTAAAAAATGCCTTTTAAAGTTGGAACCCATGTCTCAAAATAGGGCCTGTAAGAATGATTATTATTTCAGAAATGCAATTTTATGATGATTTTTTTACTGATTTTAATCAAGAGCATTAATATTGTCACGATTCCAAAATTTCAGCCCGTTTGGCAAAAAAGATCCTGAATAAATGACTTTGAAAAATCAAACCCAAGTCTCGAAAGGCGTCCGTAAAATTGATGATTTTTTCAGGAAACAACATTATGCAGATTTTTTTACTGATTCAACTAGAAAACATTATTCTTGTCATGTTTCCAAAATTTCCACCCTTTTGGCACGATAGAGCCGTAAAAAATGGCTTTTAAGTTCGAACCCAAGTCTCAAAATAGGGCCTGTAAGAATGATAATTATTTCAGAAATGCAGTTTTATGCTGATTTTTTTACTGATTTTAATCAGGAGCATTATTATTGTCACGATTCCAAAATTTCAGCCCGTTTGGCAAAAAAGATCCTGAATAAATTACTTTGAAAAATCGAACCCAAGTCTCGAAAGGCGCCCGTAAAATTGATGATTTTTTCAGGAAAGCAACATTATGCAGATTTTTTAACTGATTCAACTAGAGACCATAATTCTTGTCATGTTTCCAAAATTTCCACTCTTTTGGCACGATAGAGCCGTAAAAAATGGCTTTTTAAGTTCGAACCCAAGTCTCAAAATAGGGCCTATAAGAATGATAATTATTTTAGAAATGCAGTTTTATGCTGATTTTTTTACTGATTTTAATCAAGAGCATTAATATTGTCACGATTCCAAAATTTCAGCCCGATTGGCAAAATAGATCAAATGACTTTGAAAAATCGAACCCAAGTCTCGAACTGCGTCCGTAAAATTGTTGATTTTTTTCAGGAAACAACATTATGCAGATTTTTTTACTGATTCAACTAGAGACCATAATTCTTGTCATGTTCCAAAATTTCCACTCTTTTGGCACGATAGAGCCGTAAAAAATGGCTTTTTAAGTTCGAACCCAAGTCTCAAAATAGGGCCTGTAAGAATGATAATTATTTCAGAAATGCAGTTTTATGCTGATTTTTTTACTGATTTTAATCAGGAGCATTATTATTGTCACGATTCCAAAATTTCAGCCCGTTTGGCAAATAGATCCTGAATAAATGACTTTGAAAAATCGAACCCAAGTCTCGAAAGGCGTCCGTAAAATTGATGATTTTTTCAGGAAAGCAACATTATGCAGATTTTTTAACTCATTCAACTAGAGACCATAATTCTTGTCATGTTTCCAAAATTTCCACCCTTTTGGCACGATAGAACCGTAAAAAATGGCTTTTTAAGTTCGAACCCAAGTCTCAAAATAGGGCCTGAAAGAATGATAATTATTTCAGAAATGCAGTTTTATGCTGATTTTTTACTGATTTTAATCAAGAGCATTAATATTGTCACGATTCCAAAATTTCAGCCCGATTGGCAAAATAGATCAAATGACTTTGAAAAATCGAACCCAAGTCTCGAACGGCGTCCGTAAAATTGTTGATTTTTTCAGGAAACAACATTATGCAGATTTTTTTACGGATTCAACTAGAGACCATTATTCTTGTCATGTTTCCATTATTTCAGCGCTTTTGGCACAATACAGCCGTAAAAAGTGCTTTTAAAGTTCGAACCCACGTCTCAAAATAGGGCCTGTAAGAGTGAAAAAATTTTCAGTGATGCAATTATATGCAGATTTTTGTCCTGATTTAACTAAAGAGCATTATTATTGTCTCGATTTCAAAATTTCAGCCCTTTTGGAAAAGTAGATCATGAATAAATGATTTTGAAAAATCGAACCCAAGTCTCAAAATAGGGCCTGAAAGAATGATAATTATTTCAGAAATGCAGTTTTATGCTGATTTTTTTACTGATTTTAATCAGGAGCATTATTATTGTCACGATTCCAAAATTTCAGCCCGATTGGCAAAATAGATCAAATGACTTTGAAAAATCGAACCCAAGTCTCGAACGGCGTCCGTAAAATTGTTGATTTTTTCAGGAAACAACATTATGCAGATTTTTTTACGGATTCAACTAGAGACCATTATTCTTGTCATGTTTCCAAAATTTCCACCCTTTTGGCACGATAGAGCCGTAAAAAATGGCTTTTAAAGTTGGAACCCAAGTCTCAAAATAGGGCCTGTAAGAATGATTATTATTTCAGAAATGCAGTTTTATGCTGATTTTTTTACTGATTTTAATCAAGAGCATTAATATTGTCAAGATTCCAAAATTTCAGCCCGTTTGGCAAAAAAGATCCTGAATAAATGACTTTGAATAATCAAACCCAAGTCTCGAAAGGCGTCCGTAAAATTGATGATTTCTTCAGGAAACAACATTATGCAGATTTTTTTACTGATTCAACTAGAAAACATTATTCTTGTCATGTTTCCAAAATTTCCACCCTTTTGGCACGATAGAGCCGTAAAAATTGGCTTTAATGTTCGAACCCAAGTCTCAAAAATAGGGCCTGTAAGAATGATAATTATTTCAGAAATGCAGTTTTATGCTGATTTTTTTACTGATTTTAATCAAGAGCATTATTTTTGTCACGATTCCAAAATTTCAGCCCGTTTGGCAAAAAAGATCCTGAATAAATGACTTTGAAAAATCAAACCCAAGTCTCGAAAGGCGTCCGTAAAAATTGATGATTTTTTCAGGAAACAACATTATGCAGATTTTTTTACTGATTCAACTAGAGATCATAATTCTTGTCATGTTTCCAAAATTTCCACCCTTTTGTCACGATAGAGCCGTAAAAAATGGCTTTTAAAGTTGGAACCCAAGTCTCAAAATAGGGCCTGTAAGAATGATTATTATTTCAGAAATGCAGTTTTATGCTGATTTTTTTACTGATTTTAATCAAGAGCATTAATATTGTCACGATTCCAAAATTTCAGCCCGTTTGGCAAAATAGATCAAATGACTTTGAAAAATCGAACCCAAGTCTCGAACGGCGTCCGTAAAATTGTTGATTTTTCAGGAAACAACATTATGCAGATTTTTTTACGGATTCAACTAGAGACCATTATTCTTGTCATGTTTCCAAAATTTCCACCCTTTTGGCACGATAGAGCCGTAAAAAATGGCTTTTAAAGTTGGAACCCAAGTCTCAAAATAGGGCCTGTAAGAATGATTATTATTTCAGAAATGCAGTTTTATGCTGATTTTTTTACTGATTTTAATCAGGAGCATTATTATTGTCACGATTCCAAAATTTCAGCCCGTTTTGCAAATAGATCCTGAATAAATTACTTTGAAAAATCGAACCCAAGTCTCGAAAGGCGCCCCGTAAAATTGATGATTTTTTCAGGAAAAAACTTAATGCAGATTTTTTTACTGTTCAACTAGAGACCATTATTCTTGTCATGTTTCCAAAATTTCCACCCTTTTGGCACGATAGAGCCGTAAAAAATGGCTTTAAAGTTGGAACCCAAGTCTCAAAATAGGGCCTGTAAGAATGATTATTATTTCAGAAATGCAATTTTATGCTGATTTTTTTACTGATTTTAATCAAGAGCATTAATATTGTCACGATTCCAAATTTCAGCCCGTTTGGCAAAATAGATCCTGAATAAATTACTTTGAAAAATCAAACCCAAGTCTCGAAAGGCGTCCGTAAAATTGATGATTTTTTCAGGAAACAACATTATGCAGATTTTTTTACTGATTCAACTAGAAAACATTATTCTTGTCATGTTTCCAAAATTTCCACCCTTTTGTCACAATAGAGCCGTAAAAAATGGCTTTTAAAGTTCGAACCCAAGTCTCAAAATAGGGCCTGTAAGAATGATAATTATTTCATAAATGCAGTTTTATGCTGATTTTTTTACTGATTTTAATGAAGGGCATTATTATTGTCACGATTCCAAAATTTCAGCCCGTTTGGCAAAATAGATCCTGAATAAATGACTTTGAAAAATCGAACCCAAGTCTCGAAAGGCGTCCGTAAAATTGATGATTTTTTCAGGAAAGCAACATTATGCAGATTTTTTTAACTCATTCAACTAGAGACCATAATTCTTGTCATGTTTCCAAAATTTCCACCCTTTTGGCACGATAGAACCGTAAAAAATGGCTTTTTAAGTTGGAACCCAAGTCTCAAAATAGGGCCTGAAAGAATGATAATTATTTCAGAAATGCAGTTTTATGCTGATTTTTTTACTGATTTTAATCAAGAGCATTAATATTGTCACGATTCCAAAATTTCAGCCCGATTGGCAAAATAGATCAAATGACTTTGAAAAATCGAACCCAAGTCTCGAACGGCGTCCGTAAAATTGTTGATTTTTTCAGGAAACAACATTATGCAGATTTTTTTACGGATTCAACTAGAGACCATTATTCTTGTCATGTTTCCAAAATTTCCACCCTTTTGGCACGATAGAGCCGTAAAAAATGGCTTTTAAAGTTGGAACCCAAGTCTCAAAATAGGGCCTGTAAGAATGATTATTATTTCAGAAATGCAGTTTTATGCTGATTTTTTTACTGATTTTAATCAAGAGCATTAATATTGTCAAGATTCCAAAATTTCAGCCCGTTTGGCAAAAAAGATCCTGAATAAATGACTTTGAATAATCAAACCCAAGTCTCGAAAGGCGTCCGTAAATTGATGATTTCTTCAGGAAACAACATTATGCAGATTTTTTTACTGATTCAACTAGAAAACATTATTCTTGTCATGTTTCCAAAATTTCCACCCTTTTGGCACGATAGAGCCGTAAAAATTGGCTTTAATGTTCGAACCCAAGTCTCAAAATAGGGCCTGTAAGAATGATAATTATTTCAGAAATGCAGTTTTATGCTGATTTTTTTACTGATTTTAATCAAGAGCATTATTTTTGTCACGATTCCAAAATTTCAGCCGTTTGGCAAAAAGATCCTGAATAAATGACTTTGAAAAATCAAACCCAAGTCTCGAAAGGCGTCCGTAAAATTGATGATTTTTTCAGGAAACAACATTATGCAGATTTTTTTACTGATTCAACTAGAGATCATAATTCTTGTCATGTTTCCAAAATTTCCACCCTTTTGTCACGATAGAGCCGTAAAAAATGGCTTTTAAAGTTGGAACCCCAAGTCTCAAAATAGGGCCTGTAAGAATGATTATTATTTCAGAAATGCAGTTTTATGCTGATTTTTTTACTGATTTTAATCAAGAGCATTAATATTGTCACGATTCCAAAATTTCAGCCCGTTTGGCAAAATAGATCAAATGACTTTGAAAAATCGAACCCAAGTCTCGAACGGCGTCCGTAAAATTGTTGATTTTTTCAGGAAACAACATTATGCAGATTTTTTTACGGATTCAACTAGAGACCATTATTCTTGTCATGTTTCCAAAATTTCCACCCTTTTGGCACGATAGAGCCGTAAAAAATGGCTTTTAAAGTTGGAACCCAAGTCTCAAAATAGGGCCTGTAAGAATGATTATTATTTCAGAAATGCAGTTTTATGCTGATTTTTTTACTGATTTTAATCAGGAGCATTATTATTGTCACGATTCCAAAATTTCAGCCCGTTTGGCAAAATAGATCCTGAATAAATTACTTTGAAAAATCGAACCCAAGTCTCGAAAGGCGCCCGTAAAATTGATGATTTTTTCAGGAAAAAACTTAATGCAGATTTTTTTTACTGATTCAACTAGAGACCATTATTCTTGTCATGTTTCCAAAATTTCCACCCTTTTGGCACGATAGAGCCGTAAAAAATGGCTTTTAAAGTTGGAACCCAAGTCTCAAAATAGGGCCTGTAAGAATGATTATTATTTCAGAAATGCAATTTTATGCTGATTTTTTTACTGATTTAATCAAGAGCATTAATATTGTCACGATTCCAAAATTTCAGCCCGTTTGGCAAAATAGATCCTGAATAAATTACTTTGAAAAATCAAACCCAAGTCTCGAAAGGCGTCCGTAAAATTGATGATTTTTTCAGGAAACAACATTATGCAGATTTTTTTACTGATTCAACTAGAAAACATTATTCTTGTCATGTTTCCAAAATTTCCACCCTTTTGTCACAATAGAGCCGTAAAAAATGGCTTTTAAAGTTCGAACCCAAGTCTCAAAATAGGGCCTGTAAGAATGATAATTATTTCATAAATGCAGTTTTATGCTGATTTTTTTACTGATTTTAATGAAGGGCATTATTATTGTCACGATTCCAAAATTTCAGCCCGTTTGGCAAAATAGATCCTGAATAAATGACTTTGAAAAATCGAACCCAAGTCTCGAAAGGCGCCCGTAAAAATGATGATTTTTTCAGGAAAGCAACATTATGCAGATTTTTTAACTGATTCAACTAGAGACCATAATTCTTGTCATGTTTCCAAAATTTCCACCCTTTTGGCACGATAGAGCCGTAAACAATGGCTTTTAAAGTTGGAACCCAAGTCTCAAAATAGGGCCTGTAAGAATGATTATTATTTCAGAAATGCAGTTTTATGCTGGTTTTTTTACTGATTTTAATCAGGAGCATTATTATTGTCACGATTCCAAAATTTCAGCCCGTTTGGCAAAATAGATCCTGAATAAATTACTTTGAAAAATCGAACCCAAGTCTCGAAAGGCGCCCGTAAAATTGTTGATTTTTTCAGGAAAGCAACATTATGCAGATTTTTTAACTGATTCAACTAGAAAACATTATTCTTGTCATGTTTCCAAAATTTCCACCCTTTTGTCACAATAGAGCCGTAAAAAATGGCTTTTAAAGTTCGAACCCAAGTCTCAAAATAGGGCCTGTAAGAATGATAATTATTTCATAAATGCAGTTTTATGCTGATTTTTTTACTGATTTTAATGAAGGGCATTATTATTGTCACGATTCCAAAATTTCAGCCCGTTTGGCAAAATAGATCCTGAATAAATGACTTTGAAAAATCGAACCCAAGTCTCGAAAGGCGCCCGTAAAAATGATGA
Organism: Hesperophylax magnus; assembly: GCA_026573805.1. NCBI lineage: Eukaryota > Metazoa > Arthropoda > Insecta > Trichoptera > Limnephilidae > Hesperophylax > Hesperophylax magnus. Next base: position 28,211 of record JAIUSX010000325.1, on the reverse strand, counting down.
TTTTTTCAGGAAAGCAACATTATGCAGATTTTTTAACTGATTCAACTAGAGACCATAATTCTTGTCATGTTTCCAAAATTTCCACCCTTTTGGCACGATAGAGCCGTAAACAATGGCTTTTAAAGTTGGAACCCAAGTCTCAAAATAGGGCCTGTAAGAATGATTATTATTTCAGAAATGCAGTTTTATGCTGATTTTTTTACTGATTTTAATCAGGAGCATTATTATTGTCACGATTCCAAAATTTCAGCCCGTTTGGCAAAATAGATCCTGAATAAATTACTTTGAAAAATCGAACCCAAGTCTCGAAAGGCGCCCGTAAAATTGATGATTTTTTCAGGAAGGCAACATTATGCAGATTTTTTAACTGATTCAACTAGAGACCATAATTCTTGTCATGTTTCCAAAATTTCCACCCTTTTGGCACGATAGAGCCGTAAAAAATGGCTTTTTAAGTTCGAACCCAAGTCTCAAAATAGGGCCTGAAAGAATGATAATTATTTCAGAAATGCAGTTTTATGCTGATTTTTTTACTGATTTTAATCAAGAGCATTAATATTGTCACGATTCCAAAATTTCAGCCCGTTTGGCAAAATAGATCAAATGAATTTGAAAAATCGATCCCAAGTCTCGAACGGCGTCCGTAAAATTGTTGATTTTTTCAGGAAACAACATTATGCAGATTTTTTTACGGATTCAACTAGAGACCATAATTCTTGTCATGTTTCCAAAATTTCCACCCTTTTGGCACGATAGAGCCGTAAAAAATGGCTTTTTAAGTTCGAACCCAAGTCTCAAAATAGGGCCTGAAAGAATGATAATTATTTCAGAAATGCAGTTTTATGCTGATTTTTTTACTGATTTTAATCAGGAGCATTATTATTGTCACGATTCCAAAATTTCAGCCCGTTTGGCAAAATAGATCCTGAATAAATTACTTTGAAAAATCGAACCCAAGTCTCGAAAGGCGCCCGTAAAATTGATGATTTTTTCAGGAAGGCAACATTATGCAGATTTTTTAACTGATTCAACTAGAGACCATTATTCTTGTCATGTTTCCAAAATTTCCACCCTTTTGACACTATAGAGCCCAAAAAAATGCCTTTTAAAGTTGGAACCCATGTCTCAAAATAGGGCCTGTAAGAATGATTATTATTTCAGAAATGCAATTTTATGATGATTTTTTTACTGATTTTAATCAAGAGCATTAATATTGTCACGATTCCAAAATTTCAGCCCGTTTGGCAAAAAAGATCCTGAATAAATGACTTTGAAAAATCAAACCCAAGTCTCGAAAGGCGTCCGTAAAATTGATGATTTTTTCAGGAAAGCAACATTATGCAGATTTTTTAACTGATTCAACTAGAGACCATAATTCTTGTCATGTTTCCAAAATTTCCACTCTTTTGGCACGATAGAGCCGTAAAAAATGGCTTTTTAAGTTCGAACCCAAGTCTCAAAATAGGGCCTGTAAGAATGATAATTATTTCAGAAATGCAGTTTTATGCTGATTTTTTTACTGATTTTAATCAAGAGCATTAATATTGTCACGATTCCAAAATTTCAGCCCGATTGGCAAAATAGATCAAATGACTTTGAAAAATCGAACCCAAGTCTCGAACGGCGTCCGTAAAATTGTTGATTTTTTCAGGAAACAACATTATGCAGATTTTTTTACGGATTTAACTAGAGACCATTATTCTTGTCATGTTTCCAAAATTTCCACCCTTTTAAAACGATAGAGCCGTAAAAAATGGCTTTTAAAGTTGGAACCCAAGTCTCAAAATAGGGCCTGTAAGAATGATTATTATTTCAGAAATGCAGTTTTATGCTGATTTTTTTACTGATTTTAATCAAGAGCATTAATATTGTCAAGATTCCAAAATTTCAGCCCGTTTGGCAAAAAAGATCCTGAATAAATGACTTTGAAAAATCAAACCCAAGTCTCGAAAGGCGTCCGTAAAATTGATGATTTTTTCAGGAAACAACATTATGCAGATTTTTTTACTGATTCAACTAGAAAACATTATTCTTGTCATGTTTCCAAAATTTCCACCCTTTTGGCACGATAGAGCCGTAAAAATTGGCTTTAATTTTCGAACCCAAGTCTCAAAATAGGGCCTGTAAGAATGATAATTATTTCAGAAATGCAGTTTTATGCTGATTTTTTTACTGATTTTAATCAAGAGCATTATTTTTGTCACGATTCCAAAATTTCAGCCCGTTTGGCAAAATAGATCCTGAATAAATGACTTTGAAAAATCGAACCCAAGTCTCGAAAGGCGCCCGTAAAATTGATGATTTTTTCAGGAAAAAACTTAATGCAGATTTTTTTACTGATTCAACTAGAGACCATTATTCTTGTCATGTTTCCAAAATTTCCACCCTTTTGGCACGATAGAGCCGTAAAAAATGGCTTTTAAAGTTGGAACCCAAGTCTCAAAATAGGGCCTGTAAGAATGATAATTATTTCATAAATGCAGTTTTATGCTGATTTTTTTACTGATTTTAATGAAGGGCATTATTATTGTCACGATTCCAAAATTTCAGCCCGTTTGGCAAAATAGATCCTGAATAAATGACTTTGAAAAATCGAACCCAAGTCTCGAAAGGCGCCCGTAAAAATGATGATTTTTTCAGGAAAGCAACATTATGCAGATTTTTTAACTGATTCAACTAGAGACCATAATTCTTGTCATGTTTCCAAAATTTCCACCCTTTTGGCACGATAGAGCCGTAAAAAATGGCTTTTAAAGTTGGAACCCAAGTCTCAAAATAGGGCCTGTAAGAATGATTATTATTTCAGAAATGCAGTTTTATGCTGATTTTTTTACTGATTTTAATCAGGGAGCATTATTATGTCACGATTCCAAAATTTCAGCCCGTTTGGCAAAATAGATCCTGAATAAATTACTTTGAAAAATCGAACCCAAGTCTCGAAAGGCGCCCGTAAAATTGATGATTTTTTCAGGAAAAAACTTAATGCAGATTTTTTTACTGATTCAACTAGAGACCATTATTCTTGTCATGTTTCCAAAATTTCCACCCTTTTGGCACGATAGAGCCGTAAAAAATGGCTTTTAAAGTTGGAACCCAAGTCTCAAAATAGGGCCTGTAAGAATGATTATTATTTCAGAAATGCAATTTTATGCTGATTTTTTTACTGATTTTAATCAAGAGCATTAATATTGTCACGATTCCAAAATTTCAGCCCGTTTGGCAAAATAGATCCTGAATAAATTACTTTGAAAAATCAAACCCAAGTCTCGAAAGGCGTCCGTAAAATTGATGATTTTTTCAGGAAACAACATTATGCAGATTTTTTTACTGATTCAACTAGAAAACATTATTCTTGTCATGTTTCCAAAATTTCCACCCTTTTGGCACGATAGAGCCGTAAAAAATGACTTTTTAAGTTCGAACCCAAGTCTCAAAATAGGGCCTGAAAGAATGATAATTATTTCAGAAATGCAGTTTTATGCTGATTTTTTTACTGATTTTAATCAAGAGCATTAATATTGTCACGATTCCAAAATTTCAGCCCGTTTGGCAAAATAGATCAAATGAATTTGAAAAATCGAACCCAAGTCTCGAACGGCGTCCGTAAAATTGTTGATTTTTTCAGGAAACAACATTATGCAGATTTTTTTACGGATTCAACTAGAGACCATTATTATTGTCATGTTTCCAAAATTTCAGCCCTTTTGGCACGATAGAGCCGTAAAAAATGGCTTTTAAAGTTCGAACCCAAGTCTCAAAATAGGGCCTGTAAGAATGATAATTATTTCAGAAATGCAGTTTTATGCTGATTTTTTTACTGATTTTAATCAGGAGCATTATTATTGTCACGATTCCAAAATTTCAGCCCGTTTGGCAAAATAGATCCTGAATAAATGACTGAAAAATCGAACCCAAGTCTCGAAAGGCGTCCGTAAAATTGATGATTTTTTCAGGAAAAAACTTAATGCAGATTTTTTTACTGATTCAACTAGAGACCATTATTCTTGTCATGTTTCCATTATTTCAGCGCTTTTGGCACAATACAGCCGTAAAAAGTGCTTTTAAAGTTCGAACCCACGTCTCAAAATAGGGCCTGTAAGAGTGAAAAATTTTTCAGTGATGCAATTATATGCAGATTTTTGTCCTGATTTAACTAAAGAGCATTATTATTGTCTCGATTTCAAAATTTCAGCCCTTTTGGAAAAGTAGATCATGAATAAATGATTTTGAAAAATCGAACCCACGTCTCGAAACGCGCTCTTAAAATTGATGATTTTTTCAGGAAAGCAAATTATGCAGATTTTTTAACTGATTCAACTAGAGACCATTATTCTTGTCATGTTTCCAAAATTTCCACCCTTTTGACACTATAGAGCCGTAAAAAATGCCTTTTAAAGTTGGAACCCATGTCTCAAAATAGGGCCTGTAAGAATGATTATTATTTCAGAAATGCAATTTTATGATGATTTTTTTACTGATTTTAATCAAGAGCATTAATATTGTCACGATTCCAAAATTTCAGCCCGTTTGGCAAAAAAGATCCTGAATAAATGACTTTGAAAAATCAAACCCAAGTCTCGAAAGGCGTCCGTAAAATTGATGATTTTTTCAGGAAACAACATTATGCAGATTTTTTTACTGATTCAACTAGAAAACATTATTCTTGTCATGTTTCCAAAATTTCCACCCTTTTGGCACGATAGAGCCGTAAAAAATGGCTTTTTAAGTTCGAACCCAAGTCTCAAAATAGGGCCTGTAAGAATGATAATTATTTCAGAAATGCAGTTTTATGCTGATTTTTTTACTGATTTTAATCAGGAGCATTATTATTGTCACGATTCCAAAATTTCAGCCCGTTTGGCAAAAAAGATCCTGAATAAATTACTTTGAAAAATCGAACCCAAGTCTCGAAAGGCGCCCGTAAAATTGATGATTTTTTCAGGAAAGCAACATTATGCAGATTTTTTAACTGATTCAACTAGAGACCATAATTCTTGTCATGTTTCCAAAATTTCCACTCTTTTGGCACGATAGAGCCGTAAAAAATGGCTTTTTAAGTTCGAACCCAAGTCTCAAAATAGGGCCTGTAAGAATGATAATTATTTCAGAAATGCAGTTTTATGCTGATTTTTTTACTGATTTTAATCAAGAGCATTAATATTGTCACGATTCCAAAATTTCAGCCCGATTGGCAAAATAGATCAAATGACTTTGAAAAATCGAACCCAAGTCTCGAACGGCGTCCGTAAAATTGTTGATTTTTTCAGGAAACAACATTATGCAGATTTTTTTACGGATTCAACTAGAGACCATTATTCTTGTCATGTTTCCAAAATTTCCACCCTTTTGGCACGATAGAGCCGTAAAAAATGGCTTTTAAAGTTGGAACCCAAGTCTCAAAATAGGGCCTGTAAGAATGATTATTATTTCAGAAATGCAGTTTTATGCTGATTTTTTTACTGATTTTAATCAAGAGCATTAATATTGTCAAGATTCCAAAATTTCAGCCCGTTTGGCAAAAAAGATCCTGAATAAATGACTTTGAAAAATCAAACCCAAGTCTCGAAAGGCGTCCGTAAAATTGATGATTTTTTCAGGAAACAACATTATGCAGATTTTTTTACTGATTCAACTAGAAAACATTATTCTTGTCATGTTTCCAAAATTTCCACCCTTTTGGCACGATAGAGCCGTAAAAATTGGCTTTAATGTTCGAACCCAAGTCTCAAAATAGGGCCTGTAAGAATGATAATTATTTCAGAAATGCAGTTTTATGCTGATTTTTTTACTGATTTTAATCAAGAGCATTATTTTTGTCACGATTCCAAAATTTCAGCCCGTTTGGCAAAATAGATCCTGAATAAATGACTTTGAAAAATCGAACCCAAGTCTCGAAAGGCGCCCGTAAAATTGATGATTTTTTCAGGAAAAAACTTAATGCAGATTTTTTTACTGATTCAACTAGAGACCATTATTCTTGTCATGTTTCCAAAATTTCCACCCTTTTGGCACGATAGAGCCGTAAAAAATGGCTTTTAAAGTTGGAACCCAAGTCTCAAAATAGGGCCTGTAAGAATGATAATTATTTCATAAATGCAGTTTTATGCTGATTTTTTTACTGATTTTAATGAAGGGCATTATTATTGTCACGATTCCAAAATTTCAGCCCGTTTGGCAAAATAGATCCTGAATAAATGACTTTGAAAAATCGAACCCAAGTCTCGAAAGGCGCCCGTAAAAATGATGATTTTTTCAGGAAAGCAACATTATGCAGATTTTTTAACTGATTCAACTAGAGACCATAATTCTTGTCATGTTTCCAAAATTTCCACCCTTTTGGCACGATAGAGCCGTAAAAAATGGCTTTTAAAGTTGGAACCCAAGTCTCAAAATAGGGCCTGTAAGAATGATTATTATTTCAGAAATGCAGTTTTATGCTGATTTTTTTACTGATTATAATCAGGAGCATTATTATTGTCACGATTCCAAAATTTCAGCCCGTTTGGCAAAATAGATCCTGAATAAATTACTTTGAAAAATCGAACCCAAGTCTCGAAAGGCGCCCGTAAAATTGATGATTTTTTCAGGAAAAAACTTAATGCAGATTTTTTTACTGATTCAACTAGAGACCATTATTCTTGTCATGTTTCCAAAATTTCCACCCTTTTGGCACGATAGAGCCGTAAAAAATGGCTTTTAAAGTTGGAACCCAAGTCTCAAAATAGGGCCTGTAAGAATGATTATTATTTCAGAAATGCAATTTTATGCTGATTTTTTTACTGATTTTAATCAAGAGCATTAATATTGTCACGATTCCAAAATTTCAGCCCGTTTGGCAAAATAGATCCTGAATAAATTACTTTGAAAAATCAAACCCAAGTCTCGAAAGGCGTCCGTAAAATTGATGATTTTTTCAGGAAACAACATTATGCAGATTTTTTTACTGATTCAACTAGAAAACATTATTCTTGTCATGTTTCCAAAATTTCCACCCTTTTGTCACAATAGAGCCGTAAAAAATGGCTTTTAAAGTTCGAACCCAAGTCTCAAAATAGGGCCTGTAAGAATGATAATTATTTCATAAATGCAGTTTTATGCTGATTTTTTTACTGATTTTAATGAAGGGCATTATTATTGTCACGATTCCAAAATTTCAGCCCGTTTGGCAAAATAGATCCTGAATAAATGACTTTGAAAAATCGAACCCAAGTCTCGAAAGGCGCCCGTAAAAATGATGATTTTTTCAGGAAAGCAACATTATGCAGATTTTTTAACTGATTCAACTAGAGACCATAATTCTTGTCATGTTTCCAAAATTTCCACCCTTTTGGCACGATAGAGCCGTAAACAATGGCTTTTAAAGTTGGAACCCAAGTCTCAAAATAGGGCCTGTAAGAATGATTATTATTTCAGAAATGCAGTTTTATGCTGATTTTTTTACTGATTTTAATCAGGAGCATTATTATTGTCACGATTCCAAAATTTCAGCCCGTTTGGCAAAATAGATCCTGAATAAATTACTTTGAAAAATCGAACCCAAGTCTCGAAAGGCGCCCGTAAAATTGTTGATTTTTTCAGGAAAGCAACATTATGCAGATTTTTTAACTGATTCAACTAGAAAACATTATTCTTGTCATGTTTCCAAAATTTCCACCCTTTTGTCACAATAGAGCCGTAAAAAATGGCTTTTAAAGTTCGAACCCAAGTCTCAAAATAGGGCCTGTAAGAATGATAATTATTTCATAAATGCAGTTTTATGCTGATTTTTTTACTGATTTTAATGAAGGGCATTATTATTGTCACGATTCCAAAATTTCTGCCCGTTTGGCAAAATAGATCCTGAATAAATGACTTTGAAAAATCGAACCCAAGTCTCGAAAGGCGCCCGTAAAAATGATGATTTTTTCAGGAAAGCAACATTATGCAGATTTTTTAACTGATTCAACTAGAGACCATAATTCTTGTCATGTTTCCAAAATTTCCACCCTTTTGGCACGATAGAGCCGTAAACAATGGCTTTTAAAGTTGGAACCCAAGTCTCAAAATAGGGCCTGTAAGAATGATTATTATTTCAGAAATGCAGTTTTATGCTGATTTTTTTACTGATTTTAATCAGGAGCATTATTATTGTCACGATTCCAAAATTTCAGCCCGTTTGGCAAAATAGATCCTGAATAAATTACTTTGAAAAATCGAACCCAAGTCTCGAAAGGCGCCCGTAAAATTGATGATTTTTTCAGGAAGGCAACATTATGCAGATTTTTTAACTGATTCAACTAGAGACCATAATTCTTGTCATGTTTCCAAAATTTCCACCCTTTTGGCACGATAGAGCCGTAAAAAATGGCTTTTTAAGTTCGAACCCAAGTCTCAAAATAGGGCCTGAAAGAATGATAATTATTTCAGAAATGCAGTTTTATGCTGATTTTTTACTGATTTTAATCAAGAGCATTAATATTGTCACGATTCCAAAATTTCAGCCCGTTTGGCAAAATAGATCAAATGAATTTGAAAAATCGAACCCAAGTCTCGAACGGCGTCCGTAAAATTGTTGATTTTTTCAGGAAACAACATTATGCAGATTTTTTTACGGATTCAACTAGAGACCATTATTATTGTCATGTTTCCAAAATTTCCACCCTTTTGGCACGATAGAGCCGTAAAAAATGGCTTTTAAAGTTGGAACCCAAGTCCTCAAAATAGGGCCTGTAAGAATGATAATTATTTCAGAAATGCAGTTTTATGCTGATTTTTTTACTGATTTTAATCAGGAGCATTATTATTGTCACGATTCCAAAATTTCAGCCCGTTTGGCAAAATAGATCCTGAATAAATGACTGAAAAATCGAACCCAAGTCTCGAAAGGCGTCCGTAAAATTGATGATTTTTTCAGGAAAAAACTTAATGCAGATTTTTTTACTGATTCAACAAGAGACCATTATTCTTGTCATGTTTCCATTATTTCAGCGCTTTTGGCACAATACAGCCGTAAAAAGTGCTTTTAAAGTTCGAACCCACGTCTCAAAATAGGGCCTGTAAGAGTGAAAAATTTTTCAGTGATGCAATTATATGCAGATTTTTGTCCTGATTTAACTAAAGAGCATTATTATTGTCTCGATTTCAAAATTTCAGCCCTTTTGGAAAAGTAGATCATGAATAAATGATTTTGAAAAATCGAACCCAAGTCTCGAAAGGCGCTCTTAAAATTGATGATTTTTTCAGGAAAGCAAATTATGCAGATTTTTTAACTGATTCAACTAGAGACCATTATTCTTGTCATGTTTCCAAAATTTCCACCCTTTTGACACTATAGAGCCGTAAAAAATGCCTTTTAAAGTTGGAACCCATGTCTCAAAATAGGGCCTGTAAGAATGATTATTATTTCAGAAATGCAATTTTATGATGATTTTTTTACTGATTTTAATCAAGAGCATTAATATTGTCACGATTCCAAAATTTCAGCCCGTTTGGCAAAAAAGATCCTGAATAAATGACTTTGAAAAATCAAACCCAAGTCTCGAAAGGCGTCCGTAAAATTGATGATTTTTTCAGGAAACAACATTATGCAGATTTTTTTACTGATTCAACTAGAAAACATTATTCTTGTCATGTTTCCAAAATTTCCACCCTTTTTGCACGATAGAGCCGTAAAAAATGGCTTTTTAAGTTCGAACCCAAGTCTCAAAATAGGGCCTGTAAGAATGATAATTATTTCAGAAATGCAGTTTTATGCTGATTTTTTTACTGATTTTAATCAGGAGCATTATTATTGTCACGATTCCAAAATTTCAGCCCGTTTGGCAAAAAAGATCCTGAATAAATTACTTTGAAAAATCGAACCCAAGTCTCGAAAGGCGCCCGTAAAATTGATGATTTTTTCAGGAAAGCAAATTATGCAGATTTTTTAACTGATTCAACTAGAGACCATAATTCTTGTCATGTTTCCAAAATTTCCACCCTTTTGGCACGGTAGAGCCGTAAAAAATGGCTTTTAAAGTTCGAACCCAAGTCTCAAAATAGGGCCTGTTAGAATGATAATTATTTCAGAAATGCAGTTTTATGCTGATTTTTTTACTGATTTTAATCAGGAGCATTATTATTGTCACGATTCCAAAATTTCAGCCCGTTTGGCAAAAAAGATCCTGAATAAATTACTTTGAAAAATCGAACCCAAGTCTCGAAAGGCGCCCGTAAAATTGATGATTTTTTCAGGAAAGCAACATTATGCAGATTTTTTAACTGATTCAACTAGAGACCATAATTCTTGTCATGTTTCCAAAATTTCCACTCTTTTGGCACGATAGAGCCGTAAAAAATGGCTTTTTAAGTTCGAACCCAAGTCTCAAAATAGGGCCTGTAAGAATGATAATTATTTCAGAAATGCAGTTTTATGCTGATTTTTTTACTGATTTTAATCAAGAGCATTAATATTGTCACGATTCCAAAATTTCAGCCCGATTGGCAAAATAGATCAAATGACTTTGAAAAATCGAACCCAAGTCTCGAACGGCGTCCGTAAAATTGTTGATTTTTTCAGGAAACAACATTATGCAGATTTTTTTACGGATTCAACTAGAGACCATTATTCTTGTCATGTTTCCAAAATTTCCACCCTTTTGGCACGATAGAGCCGTAAAAATGGCTTTTAAAGTTGGAACCCAAGTCTCAAAATAGGGCCTGTAAGAATGATTATTATTTCAGAAATGCAGTTTTATGCTGATTTTTTTACTGATTTTAATCAAGAGCATTAATATTGTCAAGATTCCAAAATTTCAGCCCGTTTGGCAAAAAAGATCCTGAATAAATGACTTTGAAAAATCAAACCCAAGTCTCGAAAGGCGTCCGTAAAATTGATGATTTTTTCAGGAAACAACATTATGCAGATTTTTTTACTGATTCAACTAGAAAACATTATTCTTGTCATGTTTCCAAAATTTCCACCCTTTTGGCACGATAGAGCCGTAAAAATTGGCTTTAATGTTCGAACCCAAGTCTCAAAATAGGGCCTGTAAGAATGATAATTATTTCAGAAATGCAGTTTTATGCTGATTTTTTTACTGATTTTAATCAAGAGCATTATTTTTGTCACGATTCCAAAATTTCAGCCCGTTTGGCAAAATAGATCCTGAATAAATGACTTTGAAAAATCGAACCCAAGTCTCGAAAGGCGCCCGTAAAATTGATGATTTTTTCAGGAAAAAACTTAATGCAGATTTTTTTACTGATTCAACTAGAGACCATTATTCTTGTCATGTTTCCAAAATTTCCACCCTTTTGGCACGATAGAGCCGTAAAAAATGGCTTTTAAAGTTGGAACCCAAGTCTCAAAATAGGGCCTGTAAGAATGATAATTATTTCATAAATGCAGTTTTATGCTGATTTTTTTACTGATTTTAATGAAGGGCATTATTATTGTCACGATTCCAAAATTTCAGCCCGTTTGGCAAAATAGATCCTGAATAAATGACTTTGAAAAATCGAACCCAAGTCTCGAAAGGCGCCCGTAAAAATGATGATTTTTTCAGGAAAGCAACATTATGCAGATTTTTTAACTGATTCAACTAGAGACCATAATTCTTGTCATGTTTCCAAAATTTCCACCCTTTTGGCACGATAGAGCCGTAAAAAATGGCTTTTAAAGTTGGAACCCAAGTCTCAAAATAGGGACTGTAAGAATGATTATTATTTCAGAAATGCAGTTTTATGCTGATTTTTTTACTGATTATAATCAGGAGCATTATTATTGTCACGATTCCAAAATTTCAGCCCGTTTGGCAAAATAGATCCTGAATAAATGACTTTGAAAAATCGAACCCAAGTCTCGAAAGGCGCCCGTAAAAATGATGATTTTTTCAGGAAAGCAACATTATGCAGATTTTTTAACTGATTCAACTAGAGACCATAATTCTTGTCATGTTTCCAAAATTTCCACCCTTTTGGCACGATAGAGCCGTAAAAAATGGCTTTTAAAGTTGGAACCCAAGTCTCAAAATAGGGCCTGTAAGAATGATTATTATTTCAGAAATGCAGTTTTATGCTGATTTTTTTACTGATTTTAATCAGGAGCATTATTATTGTCACGATTCCAAAATTTCAGCCCGTTTGGCAAAATAGATCCTGAATAAATTACTTTGAAAAATCGAACCCAAGTCTCGAAAGGCGCCCGTAAAATTGATGATTTTTTCAGGAAGGCAACATTATGCAGATTTTTTAACTGATTCAACTAGAGACCATAATTCTTGTCATGTTTCCAAAATTTCCACCCTTTTGGCACGATAGAGCCGTAAAAAATGGCTTTTTAAGTTCGAACCCAAGTCTCAAAATAGGGCCTGAAAGAATGATAATTATTTCAGAAATGCAGTTTGATGCTGATTTTTTTACTGATTTTAATCAAGAGCATTAATATTGTCACGATTCCAAAATTTCAGCCCGTTTGGCAAAATAGATCAAATGACTTTGAAAAATCGAACCCAAGTCTCGAACGGCGTCCGTAAAATTGTTGATTTTTTCAGGAAACAACATTATGCAGATTTTTTTACGGATTCAACTAGAGACCATTATTCTTGTCATGTTTCCAAAATTTCAGCCCTTTTGGCACGATAGAGCCGTAAAAAATGGCTTTTAAAGTTCGAACCCAAGTCTCAAAATAGGGCCTGTAAGAATGATAATTATTTCAGAAATGCAGTTTTATGCTGATTTTTTTACTGATTTTAATCAGGAGCATTATTATTGTCACGATTCCAAAATTTCAGCCCGTTTGGCAAAATAGATCCTGAATAAATGACTGAAAAATCGAACCCAAGTCTCGAAAGGCGTCCGTAAAATTGATGATTTTTTCAGGAAAAAACTTAATGCAGATTTTTTTACTGATTCAACTAGAGACCATTATTCTTGTCATGTTTCCATTATTTCAGCGCTTTTGGCACAATACAGCCGTAAAAAGTGCTTTTAAAGTTCGAACCCACGTCTCAAAATAGGGCCTGTAAGAGTGAAAAATTTTTCAGTGATGCAATTATATGCAGATTTTTGTCCTGATTTAACTAAAGAGCATTATTATTGTCTCGATTTCAAAATTTCAGCCCTTTTGGAAAAGTAGATCATGAATAAATGATTTTGAAAAATCGAACCCAAGTCTCGAAACGCGCTCTTAAAATTGATGATTTTTTCAGGAAAGCAAATTATGCAGATTTTTTAACTGATTCAACTAGAGACCATTATTCTTGTCATGTTTCCAAAATTTCCACCCTTTTGACACTATAGAGCCGTAAAAAATGCCTTTTAAAGTTGGAACCCATGTCTCAAAATAGGGCCTGTAAGAATGATTATTATTTCAGAAATGCAATTTTATGATGATTTTTTTACTGATTTTAATCAAGAGCATAAATATTGTCACGATTCCAAAATTTCAGCCCGTTTGGCAAAAAAGATCCTGAATAAATGACTTTGAAAAATCAAACCCAAGTCTCGAAAGGCGTCCGTAAAATTGATGATTTTTTCAGGAAACAACATTATGCAGATTTTTTTACTGATTCAACTAGAAAACATTATTCTTGTCATGTTTCCAAAATTTCCACCCTTTTGGCACGATAGAGCCGTAAAAAATGGCTTTTTAAGTTCGAACCCAAGTCTCAAAATAGGGCCTGTAAGAATGATAATAATTTCAGAAATGCAGTTTTATGCTGATTTTTTTACTGATTTTAATCAGGAGCATTATTATTGTCACGATTCCAAAATTTCAGCCCGTTTGGCAAAAAAGATCCTGAATAAATTACTTTGAAAAATCGAACCCAAGTCTCGAAAAACGCCCGTAAAATTGATGATTTTTTCAGGAAAGCAACATTATGCAGATTTTTTAACTGATTCAACTAGAGACCATAATTCTTGTCATGTTTCCAAAATTTCCACTCTTTTGGCACGATAGAGCCGTAAAAAATGGCTTTTTAAGTTCGAACCCAAGTCTCAAAATAGGGCCTGTAAGAATGATAATTATTTCAGAAATGCAGTTTTATGCTGATTTTTTTACTGATTTTAATCAAGAGCATTAATATTGTCACGATTCCAAAATTTCAGCCCGATTGGCAAAATAGATCAAATGACTTTGAAAAATCGAACCCAAGTCTCGAACGGCGTCCGTAAAATTGTTGATTTTTTCAGGAAACAACATTATGCAGATTTTTTTACTGATTCAACTAGAGACCATAATTCTTGTCATGTTTCCAAAATTTCCACTCTTTTGGCACGATAGAGCCGTAAAAAATAGCTTTTTAAGTTCGAACCCAAGTCTCAAAATAGGGCCTGTAAGAATGATAATTATTTCAGAAATCCAGTTTTAGGCTGATTTTTTTACTGATTTTAATCAGGAGCATTATTATTGTCACGATTCCAAAATTTCAGCCCGTTTGGCAAAAAAGATCCTGAATAAATTACTTTGAAAAATCGAACCCAAGTCTCGAAAGGCGCCCGTAAAATTGATGATTTTTTCAGGAAAGCAACATTATGCAGATTTTTTAACTGATTCAACTAGAGACCATAATTCTTGTCATGTTTCCAAAATTTCCACTCTTTTGGCACGATAGAGCCGTAAAAAATGGCTTTTTAAGTTCGAACCCAAGTCTCAAAATAGGGCCTGTAAGAATTATAATTATTTCAGAAATGCAGAATTATGCTGATTTTTTTACTGATTTTAATCAAGAGCATTAATATTGTCACGATTCCAATATTTCAGCCCGATTGGCAAAATAGATCAAATGACTTTGAAAAATCGAACCCAAGTCTCGAACGGCGTCCGTAAAATTGTTGATTTTTTCAGGAAACAACATTATGCAGATTTTTTTACGGATTCAACTAGAGACCATTATTCTTGTCATGTTTCCAAAATTTCCACCCTTTTGGCACGATAGAGCCGTAAAAAATGGCTTTTAAAGTTGGAACCCAAGTCTCAAAATAGGGCCTGTAAGAATGATTATTATTTCAGAAATGCAGTTTTATGCTGATTTTTTTACTGATTTTAATCAAGAGCATTAATATTGTCAAGATTCCAAAATTTCAGCCCGTTTGGCAAAAAAGATCCTGAATAAATGACTTTGAAAAATCAAACCCAAGTCTCGAAAGGCGTCCGTAAAATTGATGATTTTTTCAGGAAACAACATTATGCAGATTTTTTTACTGATTCAACTAGAAAACATTATTCTTGTCATGTTTCCAAAATTTCCACCCTTTTGGCACGATAGAGCCGTAAAAATTGGCTTTAATGTTCGAACCCAAGTCTCAAAATAGGGCCTGTAAGAATGATAATTATTTCAGAAATGCAGTTTTATGCTGATTTTTTTACTGATTTTAATCAAGAGCATTATTTTTGTCACGATTCCAAAATTTCAGCCCGTTTGGCAAAATAGATCCTGAATAAATGACTTTGAAAAATCGAACCCAAGTCTCGAAAGGCGTCCGTAAAATTGATGATTTTTTCAGGAAAGCAACATTATGCAGATTTTTTAACTCATTCAACTAGAGACCATAATTCTTGTCATGTTTCCAAAATTTCCACCCTTTTGGCACGATAGAACCGTAAAAAATGGCTTTTTAAGTTCGAACCCAAGTCTCAAAATAGGGCCTGAAAGAATGATAATTATTTCAGAAATGCAGTTTTATGCTGATTTTTTTACTGATTTTAATCAAGAGCATTAATATTGTCACGATTCCAAAATTTCAGCCCGATTGGCAAAATAGATCAAATGACTTTGAAAAATCGAACCCAAGTCTCGAACGGCGTCCGTAAAATTGTTGATTTTTTCAGGAAAGCAACATTATGCAGATTTTTTAACTGATTCAACTAGAGACCATAATTCTTGTCATGTTTCCAAAATTTCCACTCTTTTGGCACGATAGAGCCGTAAAAAATGGCTTTTTAAGTTCGAACCCAAGTCTCAAAATAGGGCCTGTAAGAATGATAATTATTTCAGAAATGCAGTTTTATGCTGATTTTTTTACTGATTTTAATCAAGAGCATTAATATTGTCACGATTCCAAAATTTCAGCCCGATTGGCAAAATAGATCAAATGACTTTGAAAAATCGAACCCAAGTCTCGAACGGCGTCCGTAAAATTGTTGATTTTTTCAGGAAACAACATTATGCAGATTTTTTTACGGATTCAACTAGAGACCATTATTCTTGTCATGTTTCCAAAATTTCCACCCTTTTGGCACGATAGAGCCCTAAAAAATGGCTTTTAAAGTTGGAACCCAAGTCTCAAAATAGGGCCTGTAAGAATGATTATTATTTCAGAAATGCAGTTTTATGCTGATTTTTTTACTGATTTTAATCAAGAGCATTAATATTGTCAAGATTCCAAAATTTCAGCCCGTTTGGCAAAAAAGATCCTGAATAAATGACTTTGAATAATCAAACCCAAGTCTCGAAAGGCGTCCGTAAAATTGATGATTTTTTCAGGAAACAACATTATGCAGATTTTTTTACTGATTCAACTAGAAAACATTATTCTTGTCATGTTTCCAAAATTTCCACCCTTTTGGCACGATAGAGCCGTAAAAATTGGCTTTAATGTTCGAACCCAAGTCTCAAAATAGGGCCTGTAAGAATGATAATTATTTCAGAAATGCAGTTTTATGCTGATTTTTTTACTGATTTTAATCAAGAGCATTATTTTTGTCACGATTCCAAAATTTCAGCCCGTTTGGCAAAAAAGATCCTGAATAAATGACTTTGAAAAATCAAACCCAAGTCTCGAAAGGCGTCCGTAAAATTGATGATTTTTTCAGGAAACAACATTATGCAGATTTTTTTACTGATTCAACTAGAGACCATAATTCTTGTCATGTTTCCAAAATTTCCACCCTTTTGTCACGATAGAGCCGTAAAAAATGGCTTTTAAAGTTGGAACCCAAGTCTCAAAATAGGGCCTGTAAGAATGATTATTATTTCAGAAATGCAGTTTTATGCTGATTTTTTTACTGATTTTAATCAAGAGCATTAATATTGTCACGATTCCAAAATTTCAGCCCGTTTGGCAACATAGATCAAATGACTTTGAAAAATCGAACCCAAGTCTCGAACGGCGTCCGTAAAATTGTTGATTTTTTCAGGAAACAACATTATGCAGATTTTTTTACGGATTCAACTAGAGACCATTATTCTTGTCATGTTTCCAAAATTTCCACCCTTTTGGCACGATAGAGCCGTAAAAAATGGCTTTTAAAGTTGGAACCCAAGTCTCAAAATAGGGCCTGTAAGAATGATTATTATTTCAGAAATGCAGTTTTATGCTGATTTTTTTACTGATTTTAATCAAGAGCATTAATATTGTCAAGATTCCAAAATTTCAGCCCGTTTGGCAAAAAGGATCCTGAATAAATGACTTTGAAAAATCAAACCCAAGTCTCGAAAGGCGTCCGTAAAATTGATGATTTTTTCATGAAACAACATTATGCAGATTTTTTACTTATTCAACTAGAAAACATTATTCTTGTCATGTTTCCAAAATTTCCACCCTTTTGGCACGATAGAGCCGTAAAAATTGGCTTTAATGTTCGAACCCAAGTCTCAAAATAGGGCCTGTAAGAATGATAATTATTTCAGAAATGCAGTTTTATGCTGATTTTTTTACTGATTTTAATCAAGAGCATTATTTTTGTCACGATTCCAAAATTTCAGCCCGTTTGGCAAAAAAGATCCTGAATAAATGACTTTGAAAAATCAAACCCAAGTCTCGAAAGGCGTCCGTAAAATTGATGATTTTTTCAGGAAACAACATTATGCAGATTTTTTTACTGATTCAACTAGAGACCATAATTCTTGTCATGTTTCCAAAATTTCCACCCTTTTGTCACGATAGAGCCGTAAAAAATTGCTTTTAAAGTTGGAACCCAAGTCTCAAAATAGGGCCTGTAAGAATGATTATTATTTCAGAAATGCAGTTTTATGCTGATTTTTTTACTGATTTTAATCAAGAGCATTAATATTGTCACGATTCCAAAATTTCAGCCCGTTTGGCAAAATAGATCAAATGACTTTGAAAAATCGAACCCAAGTCTCGAACGGCGTCCGTAAAATTGTTGATTTTTTCAGGAAACAACATTATGCAGATTTTTTTACTGATTCAACTAGAGACCATTATTCTTGTCATGTTTCCAAAATTTCAGCCCTTTTGGCACGATAGAGCCGTAAAAATGGCTTCTAAAGTTGGAACCCAAGTCTCAAAATAGGGCCTGTAAGAATGATAATTATTTCAGGAATGCAGTTTTATGCTGATTTTGTTACTGATTTTAATCAAGAGCATTATTATTGTCACGATTCCAAAATTTCAGCCCGTTTGGCAAAATAGATCCTGAATAAATGACTGAAAAATCGAACCCAAGTCTCGAAAGGCGTCCGTAAAATTGATGATTTTTTCAGGAAAGCAACATTATGCAGATTTTTTAACTGATTCAACTAGAGACCATAATTCTTGTCATGTTTCCAAAATTTCCACCCTTTTGGTACGATAGAGCCGTAAAAAATGGCTTCTTAAGTTCGAACCCAAGTCTCAAAATAGGGCCTGTAAGAATGATAATTATTTCAGAAATGCAGTTTTATGCTGATTTTGTTACTGATTTTAATCAAGAGCATTATTATTGTCACGATTCAAAAATTTCAGCCCGTTTGGCAAAATAGATCCTGAATAAATGACTTTGAAAAATCGAACCCAAGTCTCGAAAGGCGTCCGTAAAATTGATGATTTTTTCAGGAAACAACTTAATGCAGATTTTTTTACTGATTCAACTAGAGACCATTATTCTTGTCATGTTTCCATAATTTCAGCGCTTTTGGCACAATACAGCCGTAAAAAGTGCTTTTAAAGTTCGAACCCAAGTCTCAAAATAGGGCCTGTAAGAGTGAAAATTTTTTCAGTGATGCAATTATATGCAGATTTTTGTCCTGATTTAACTAAAGAGCATTATTATTGTCTCGATTTCAAAATTTCAGCCCGTTTGGAAAAGTAGATCATGAATAAATGATTTTGAAAAATCGAACCCGAGTCTCGAAACGCGCACTTAAAATTGATGATTTTTTCAGGAAAGCAAATTATGCAGATTTTTTAACTGATTCAACTAGAGACCATAATTCTTGTCATGTTTCCAAAATTTCCACCCTTTTGGCACGGTAGAGCCGTAAAAAATGGCTTTTAAAGTTCGAACCCAAGTCTCAAAATAGGGCCTGTAAGAATGATAATTATTTCAGAAATGCAGTTTTATGCTGATTTTTTTACTGATTTTAATCAGGAGCATTATTATTGTCACGATTCCAAAATTTCAGCCCGTTTGGCAAAAAAGATCCTGAATAAATTACTTTGAAAAATCGAACCCAAGTCTCGAAAGGCGCCCGTAAAATTGATGATTTTTTCAGGAAAGCAACATTATGCAGATTTTTTAACTGATTCAACTAGAGACCATAATTCTTGTCATGTTTCCAAAATTTCCACTCTTTTGGCACGATAGAGCCGTAAAAAATGGCTTTTTAAGTTCGAACCCAAGTCTCAAAATAGGGCCTGTAAGAATGATAATTATTTCAGAAATGCAGTTTTATGCTGATTTTTTTACTGATTTTAATCAAGAGCATTAATATTGTCACGATTCCAAAATTTCAGCCCGATTGGCAAAATAGATCAAATGACTTTGAAAAATCGAACCCAAGTCTCGAACGGCGTCCGTAAAATTGTTGATTTTTTCAGGAAACAACATTATGCAGATTTTTTTACGGATTCAACTAGAGGCCATTATTCTTGTCATGTTTCCAAAATTTCCACCCTTTTGGCACGATAGAGCCGTAAAAAATGGCTTTTAAAGTTGGAACCCAAGTCTCAAAATAGGGCCTGTAAGAATGATTATTATTTCAGAAATGCAGTTTTATGCTGATTTTTTTACTGATTTTAATCAAGAGCATTAATATTGTCAAGATTCCAAAATTTCAGCCCGTTTGGCAAAAAAGATCCTGAATAAATGACTTTGAAAAATCAAACCCAAGTCTCGAAAGGCGTCCGTAAAATTGATGATTTTTTCAGGAAAAAACTTAATGCCGATTTTTTTACTGATTCAACTAGAGACCATTATTCTTGTCATGTTTCCATTATTTCAGCGCTTTTGGCACAATACAGCCGTAAAAAGTGCTTTTAAAGTTCGAACCCACGTCTCAAAATAGGGCCTGTAAGAGTGAAAAAATTTTCAGTGATGCAATTATATGCAGATTTTTGTCCTGATTTAACTAAAGAGCATTATTATTGTCTCGATTTCAAAATTTCAGCCCTTTTGGAAAAGTAGATCATGAATAAATGATTTTGAAAAATCGAACCCAAGTCTCGAAACGCGCTCTTAAAATTGATGATTTTTTCAGGAAAGCAAATTATGCAGATTTTTTAACTGATTCAACTAGAGACCATTATTCTTGTCATGTTTCCAAAATATCCACCCTTTTGACACTATAGAGCCGTAAAAAATGCCTTTTAAAGTTGGAACCCATGTCTCAAAATAGGGCCTGTAAGAATGATTATTATTTCAGAAATGCAATTTTATGATGATTTTTTTACTGATTTTAATCAAGAGCATTAATATTGTCACGATTCCAAAATTTCAGCCCGTTTGGCAAAAAAGATCCTGAATAAATGACTTTGAAAAATCAAACCCAAGTCTCGAAAGGCGTCCGTAAAATTGATGATTTTTTCAGGAAACAACATTATGCAGATTTTTTTACTGATTCAACTAGAAAACATTATTCTTGTCATGTTTCCAAAATTTCCACCCTTTTGGCACGATAGAGCCGTAAAAAATGGCTTTTTAAGTTCGAACCCAAGTCTCAAAATAGGGCCTGTAAGAATGATAATTATTTCAGAAATGCAGTTTTATGCTGATTTTTTTACTGATTTTAATCAGGAGCATTATTATTGTCACGATTCCAAAATTTCAGCCCGTTTGGCAAAAAAGATCCTGAATAAATTACTTTGAAAAATCGAACCCAAGTCTCGAAAGGCGCCCGTAAAATTGATGATTTTTTCAGGAAAGCAACATTATGCAGATTTTTTAACTGATTCAACTAGAGACCATAATTCTTGTCATGTTTCCAAAATTTCCACTCTTTTGGCACGATAGAGCCGTAAAAAATGGCTTTTTAAGTTCGAACCCAAGTCTCAAAATAGGGCCTATAAGAATGATAATTATTTCAGAAATGCAGTTTTATGCTGATTTTTTTACTGATTTTAATCAAGAGCATTAATATTGTCACGATTCCAAAATTTCAGCCCGATTGGCAAAATAGATCAAATGACTTTGAAAAATCGAACCCAAGTCTCGAACTGCGTCCGTAAAATTGTTGATTTTTTCAGGAAACAACATTATGCAGATTTTTTTACTGATTCAACTAGAGACCATAATTCTTGTCATGTTTCCAAAATTTCCACTCTTTTGGCACGATAGAGCCGTAAAAAATGGCTTTTTAAGTTCGAACCCAAGTCTCAAAATAGGGCCTGTAAGAATGATAATTATTTCAGAAATGCAGTTTTATGCAGATTTTTGTCCTGATTTAACTAAAGAGCATTATTATTGTCTCGATTTCAAAATTTCAGCCCTTTTGGAAAAGTAGATCATGAATAAATGATTTTGAAAAATCGAACCCAAGTCTCGAAACGCGCTCTTAAAATTGATGATTTTTTCAGGAAAGCAAATTATGCAGATTTTTTAACTGATTCAACTAGAGACCATTATTCTTGTCATGTTTCCAAAATATCCACCCTTTTGACACTATAGAGCCGTAAAAAATGCCTTTTAAAGTTGGAACCCATGTCTCAAAATAGGGCCTGTAAGAATGATTATTATTTCAGAAATGCAATTTTATGATGATTTTTTTACTGATTTTAATCAAGAGCATTAATATTGTCACGATTCCAAAATTTCAGCCCGTTTGGCAAAAAAGATCCTGAATAAATGACTTTGAAAAATCAAACCCAAGTCTCGAAAGGCGTCCGTAAAATTGATGATTTTTTCAGGAAACAACATTATGCAGATTTTTTTACTGATTCAACTAGAAAACATTATTCTTGTCATGTTTCCAAAATTTCCACCCTTTTGGCACGATAGAGCCGTAAAAAATGGCTTTTTAAGTTCGAACCCAAGTCTCAAAATAGGGCCTGTAAGAATGATAATTATTTCAGAAATGCAGTTTTATGCTGATTTTTTTACTGATTTTAATCAGGAGCATTATTATTGTCACGATTCCAAAATTTCAGCCCGTTTGGCAAAAAAGATCCTGAATAAATTACTTTGAAAAATCGAACCCAAGTCTCGAAAGGCGCCCGTAAAATTGATGATTTTTTCAGGAAAGCAACATTATGCAGATTTTTTAACTGATTCAACTAGAGACCATAATTCTTGTCATGTTTCCAAAATTTCCACTCTTTTGGCACGATAGAGCCGTAAAAAATGGCTTTTTAAGTTCGAACCCAAGTCTCAAAATAGGGCCTATAAGAATGATAATTATTTCAGAAATGCAGTTTTATGCTGATTTTTTTACTGATTTTAATCAAGAGCATTAATATTGTCACGATTCCAAAATTTCAGCCCGATTGGCAAAATAGATCAAATGACTTTGAAAAATCGAACCCAAGTCTCGAACTGCGTCCGTAAAATTGTTGATTTTTTCAGGAAACAACATTATGCAGATTTTTTTACTGATTCAACTAGAGACCATAATTCTTGTCATGTTTCCAAAATTTCCACTCTTTTGGCACGATAGAGCCGTAAAAAATGGCTTTTTAAGTTCGAACCCAAGTCTCAAAATAGGGCCTGTAAGAATGATAATTATTTCAGAAATGCAGTTTTATGCTGATTTTTTTACTGATTTTAATCAGGAGCATTATTATTGTCACGATTCCAAAATTTCAGCCCGTTTGGCAAAATAGATCCTGAATAAATGACTTTGAAAAATCGAACCCAAGTCTCGAAAGGCGTCCGTAAAATTGATGATTTTTTCAGGAAAGCAACATTATGCAGATTTTTTAACTCATTCAACTAGAGACCATAATTCTTGTCATGTTTCCAAAATTTCCACCCTTTTGGCACGATAGAACCGTAAAAAATGGCTTTTTAAGTTCGAACCCAAGTCTCAAAATAGGGCCTGAAAGAATGATAATTATTTCAGAAATGCAGTTTTATGCTGATTTTTTTACTGATTTTAATCAAGAGCATTAATATTGTCACGATTCCAAAATTTCAGCCCGATTGGCAAAATAGATCAAATGACTTTGAAAAATCGAACCCAAGTCTCGAACGGCGTCCGTAAAATTGTTGATTTTTTCAGGAAACAACATTATGCAGATTTTTTTACGGATTCAACTAGAGACCATTATTCTTGTCATGTTTCCAAAATTTCCACCCTTTTGGCACGATAGAGCCGTAAAAAATGGCTTTTAAAGTTGGAACCCAAGTCTCAAAATAGGGCCTGTAAGAATGATTATTATTTCAGAAATGCAGTTTTATGCTGATTTTTTTACTGATTTTAATCAAGAGCATTAATATTGTCAAGATTCCAAAATTTCAGCCCGTTTGGCAAAAAAGATCCTGAATAAATGACTTTGAATAATCAAACCCAAGTCTCGAAAGGCGTCCGTAAAATTGATGATTTCTTCAGGAAACAACATTATGCAGATTTTTTTACTGATTCAACTAGAAAACATTATTCTTGTCATGTTTCCAAAATTTCCACCCTTTTGGCACGATAGAGCCGTAAAAATTGGCTTTAATGTTCGAACCCAAGTCTCAAAATAGGGCCTGTAAGAATGATAATTATTTCAGAAATGCAGTTTTATGCTGATTTTTTTACTGATTTTAATCAAGAGCATTATTTTTGTCACGATTCCAAAATTTCAGCCCGTTTGGCAAAAAAGATCCTGAATAAATGACTTTGAAAAATCAAACCCAAGTCTCGAAAGGCGTCCGTAAAATTGATGATTTTTTCAGGAAACAACATTATGCAGATTTTTTTACTGATTCAACTAGAGATCATAATTCTTGTCATGTTTCCAAAATTTCCACCCTTTTGTCACGATAGAGCCGTAAAAAATGGGTTTTAAAGTTGGAACCCAAGTCTCAAAATAGGGCCTGTAAGAATGATTATTATTTCAGAAATGCAGTTTTATGCTGATTTTTTTACTGATTTTAATCAAGAGCATTAATATTGTCACGATTCCAAAATTTCAGCCCGTTTGGCAAAATAGATCAAATGACTTTGAAAAATCGAACCCAAGTCTCGAACGGCGTCCGTAAAATTGTTGATTTTTTCAGGAAACAACATTATGCAGATTTTTTTTACGGATTCAACTAGAGACCATTATTCTTGTCATGTTTCCAAAATTTCCACCCTTTTGGCACGATAGAGCCGTAAAAAATGGCTTTTAAAGTTGGAACCCAAGTCTCAAAATAGGGCCTGTAAGAATGATTATTATTTCAGAAATGCAGTTTTATGCTGATTTTTTTACTGATTTTAATCAAGAGCATTAATATTGTCAAGATTCCAAAATTTCAGCCCGTTTGGCAAAAAAGATCCTGAATAAATGACTTTGAAAAATCAAACCCAAGTCTCGAAAGGCGTCCGTAAAATTGATGATTTTTTCAGGAAACAACATTATGCAGATTTTTTTACTTATTCAACTAGAAAACATTATTCTTGTCATGTTTCCAAAATTTCCACCCTTTTGGCACGATAGAGCCGTAAAAATTGGCTTTAATGTTCGAACCCAAGTCTCAAAATAGGGCCTGTAAGAATGATAATTATTTCAGAAATGCAGTTTTATGCTGATTTTTTTACTGATTTTAATCAAGAGCATTAATATTGTCAAGATTCCAAAATTTCAGCCCGTTTGGCAAAAAAGATCCTGAATAAATGACTTTGAAAAATCAAACCCAAGTCTCGAAAGGCGTCCGTAAAATTGATGATTTTTTCAGGAAACAACATTATGCAGATTTTTTTACTTATTCAACTAGAAAACATTATTCTTGTCATGTTTCCAAAATTTCCACCCTTTTGGCACGATAGAGCCGTAAAAATTGGCTTTAATGTTCGAACCCAAGTCTCAAAATAGGGCCTGTAAGAATGATAATTATTTCAGAAATGCAGTTTTATGCTGATTTTTTTACTGATTTTAATCAAGAGCATTATTTTTGTCACGATTCCAAAATTTCAGCCCGTTTGGCAAAAAAGATCCTGAATAAATGACTTTGAAAAATCAAACCCAAGTCTCGAAAGGCGTCCGTAAAATTGATGATTTTTTCAGGAAACAACATTATGCAGATTTTTTTACTTATTCAACTAGAAAACATTATTCTTGTCATGTTTCCAAAATTTCCACCCTTTTGTCACGATAGAGCCGTAAAAAATGGCTTTTAAAGTTGGAACCCCACGTCTCAAAATAGGGCCTGTAAGAATGATTATTATTTCAGAAATGCAGTTTTATGCTGATTTTTTAAATGATTTTAATCAAGAGCATTAATATTGTCACGATTCCAAAATTTCAGCCCGTTTGGCAAAATAGATCAAATGACTTTGAAAAATCGAACCCAAGTCTCGAACGGCGTCCGTAAAATTGTTGATTTTTTCAGGAAACAACATTATGCAGATTTTTTTACTGATACAACTAGAGACCATTATTCTTGTCATGTTTCCAAAATTTCAGCCCTTTTGGCACGATAGAGCCGTAAAAATGGCTTCTAAAGTTGGAACCCAAGTCTCAAAATAGGGCCTGTAAGAATGATAATTATTTCAGGAATGCAGTTTTATGCTGATTTTGTTACTGATTTTAATCAAGAGCATTATTATTGTCACGATTCCAAAATTTCAGCCCGTTTGGCAAAATAGATCCTGAATAAATGACTGAAAAATCGAACCCAAGTCTCGAAAGGCGTCCGTAAAATTGATGATTTTTTCAGGAAAGCAACATTATGCAGATTTTTTAACTGATTCAACTAGAGACCATAATTCTTGTCATGTTTCCAAAATTTCCACTCTTTTGGCACGATAGAGCCGTAAAAAATAGCTTTTTAAGTTCGAACCCAAGTCTCAAAATAGGGCCTGTAAGAATGATAATTATTTCAGAAATGCAGTTTTATGCTGATTTTTTTACTGATTTTAATCAGGAGCATTATTATTGTCACGATTCCAAAATTTCAGCCCGTTTGGCAAAAAAGATCCTGAATAAATTACTTTGAAAAATCGAACCCAAGTCTCGAAAGGCGCCCGTAAAATTGATGATTTTTTCAGGAAAGCAACATTATGCAGATTTTTTAACTGATTCAACTAGAGACCATAATTCTTGTCATGTTTCCAAAATTTCCACTCTTTTGGCACGATAGAGCCGTAAAAAATGGCTTTTTAAGTTCGAACCCAAGTCTCAAAATAGGGCCTGTAAGAATGATAATTATTTCAGAAATGCAGTTTTATGCTGATTTTTTTACTGATTTTAATCAAGAGCATTAATATTGTCACGATTCCAAAATTTCAGCCCGATTGGCAAAATAGATCAAATGACTTTGAAAAATCGAACCCTAGTCTCGAACGGCGTCCGTAAAATTGTTGATTTTTTCAGGAAAGCAACATTATGCAGATTTTTTAACTGATTCAACTAGAGACCATAATTCTTGTCATGTTTCCAAAATTTCCACTCTTTTGGCACGATAGAGCCGTAAAAAATGGCTTTTTAGTTCGAACCCAAGTCTCAAAATAGGGCCTGTAAGAATGATAATTATTTCAGAAATGCAGTTTTATGCTGATTTTTTTACTGATTTTAATCAAGAGCATTAATATTGTCACGATTCCAAAATTTCAGCCCGATTGGCAAAATAGATCAAATGACTTTGAAAAATCGAACCCAAGTCTCGAACGGCGTCCGTAAAATTGTTGATTTTTTCAGGAAACAACATTATGCAGATTTTTTTACGGATTCAACTAGAGACCATTATTCTTGTCATGTTTCCAAAATTTCCACCCTTTTGGCACGATAGAGCCGTAAAAAATGGCTTTTAAAGTTGGAACCCAAGTCTCAAAATAGGGCCTGTAAGAATGATTATTATTTCAGAAATGCAGTTTTATGCTGATTTTTTTACTGATTTTAATCAAGAGCATTAATATTGTCAAGATTCCAAAATTTCAGCCCGTTTGGCAAAAAAGATCCTGAATAAATGACTTTGAATAATCAAACCCAAGTCTCGAAAGGCGTCCGTAAAATTGATGATTTCTTCAGGAAACAACATTATGCAGATTTTTTTACTGATTCAACTAGAGACCATAATTCTTGTCATGTTTCCAAAATTTCCACTCTTTTGGCACGATAGAGCCGTAAAAATGGCTTTTTAAGTTCGAACCCAAGTCTCAAAAATAGGGCCTGTAAGAATGATAATTATTTCAGAAATGCAGTTTTATGCTGATTTTTTTACTGATTTTAATCAAGAGCATTAATATTGTCACGATTCCAAAATTTCAGCCCGATTGGCAAAATAGATCAAATGACTTTGAAAAATCGAACCCAAGTCTCGAACGGCGTCCGTAAAATTGTTGATTTTTTCAGGAAACAACATTATGCAGATTTTTTTACGGATTCAACTAGAGACCATTATTCTTGTCATGTTTCCAAAATTTCCACCCTTTTGGCACGATAGAGCCCTAAAAAATGGCTTTTAAAGTTGGAACCCAAGTCTCAAAATAGGGCCTGTAAGAATGATTATTATTTCAGAAATGCAGTTTTATGCTGATTTTTTTACTGATTTTAATCAAGAGCATTAATATTGTCAAGATTCCAAAATTTCAGCCCGTTTGGCAAAAAAGATCCTGAATAAATGACTTTGAATAATCAAACCCAAGTCTCGAAAGGCGTCCGTAAAATTGATGATTTTTTCAGGAAACAACATTATGCAGA
Source organism: Hesperophylax magnus (assembly GCA_026573805.1). NCBI lineage: Eukaryota > Metazoa > Arthropoda > Insecta > Trichoptera > Limnephilidae > Hesperophylax > Hesperophylax magnus. The sequence goes on along the minus strand of JAIUSX010000325.1, from coordinate 266 downwards.
TTTTTTTACTGATTCAACTAGAAAACATTATTCTTGTCATGTTTCCAAAATTTCCACCCTTTTGGCACGATAGAGCCGTAAAAATTGGCTTTAATGTTCGAACCCAAGTCTCAAAATAGGGCCTGTAAGAATGATAATTATTTCAGAAATGCAGTTTTATGCTGATTTTTTTACTGATTTTAATCAAGAGCATTATTTTTGTCACGATTCCAAAATTTCAGCCCGTTTGGCAAAAAAGATCCTGAATAAATGACTTTGAAAAATCA
>JAIUSX010000324.1:0-59561 GCA_026573805.1 Hesperophylax magnus | reverse complement strand
AATGCGGCAGTGGCACAGGTATTTGACGGCCGCGCGCAGCTGTCCCATGTTGACTTCCTTATTGAAGTGCGCTAAGTATATGGGATACTCATTTGAGGCAGTCATCTTGACCACCTTCACAGCTGGGAATCCTTGCGATTCCAGATCCGCCGCGATGTCTTGTACATCTACTAGAGGCAGGCCCTTGATCACGGCCTTCTTCATTTTTTCGGCTTCGGCCGTGAATGTGTGGAAGCCGCGCGCCTCCGCTCGCAGTCCATTGGTGAGGGCGCGATGGTCCTCCATCGTGCGCACGAAGATGTTGGCCGTGCCGCCCCTGTTATATCTAAAAGTGAAGAGCTTACCCGCCCCCAGATGTCCTTGCACCGCAGCTGTGATCTGCGCGTGTGTCATGTTCCCCAGGGTCATCACAACCGGGGGAACACGGTCTCTCCTTCCGGTACCTGCGGGGGAGAAAGAATTATTAGTGTTGGCACGCTTATTACGCGGCGCGCCGGCGCCTTCGCTTACCTCGGGCAACTCTTCAAATCGGTTGCCACACTGGAGCGGTTGTGGTCCCCGTGGGGACATGGGCCTCTTTGCGGGGTTGGACGGCCTCGTCCAGCCTCCATCCTGGGGGGCAGCCGTCTCCATCGGCTGCTGGGGCCTCGGGGGCGCCACGTAGGCCGACGCTGGGCCTATCGGGGGGCGCCTGGGGGCAGGACTGGGTCCTGTTGCCCAGGAGGGGCCTGCTATGGGCTCCGTCATCTCGGTTACGTCGGGCGTGGTGGCAGTCGTGGTGGTGGATGGTCTCCGGGTCCTTGGGTCCTCGGAGCGGGGCTGTGGTGCGGGGACCGTAAGGCGCATGGTCCCTGTCTTCCTTCGAAGCGCTATCTGATGGGCGCCGGGCGGTACCACGACCGGGGAGTCCTCGTGGTCAGCGGGGAGCATCCTCGTCGGGAACATCTTGACAGGCGGTAGTCTGTGCCTCCTCTTGAAGAGGGAGCACGTCTCTGGAGCTTGTGGGCGGTTTGCGGGGGCCAGCGTGAGTCTTCGTTGTTTAAGTATAGCGAGAAAGTGTTGCCTTGATAAAGGCAGTTGGGTGGGCGCGAGCGCCTGCTCGGTGGGCCGGTGGGATCTCTCCGGTCGGCAAAAGTAGCGGGGCCTGGCTGATTACTCAAGCCAGACAAAAACGACTTCTGTGGTTGATCTCTCTCGTGCTATCCTCCGTGGCTCGTGATGGATGAGGATCAGCCGAGGGAATTCGAATGGCGTCCCTACCGTGCCGCCGGCGCAGAGAGCTCGCTTGTCGATTGTGATGATGAAAACGTGTATCATTTATGCTTAGGTCATCGTAGTAAAATAGGATTTTATCAGCGAGGATAAATTTTCCGGAACGGTAGGGAGCGGGCGGGCGTAGGACAGAGATGTGGGCCCGCGGAGGGAGGGGAATCTTCGCTCCCCGGGAGCGGCGCTAGGCGCAGTGAGGCTCCGGATGAGGAAATGCGCGAGGGCGGCGACTCGGAGTGCCACAAAAGAGACCGCAGCTCGGGAGACCCTCGAGTCGGCGGGTCTAGAGGGCGGCGTGGGCGAGGGCGGGACTCCGGCCGGGGGGTCCCGCAGCATTCCCGCCGTCGGGGGGCCCCGCGAGCGCCGACAGGGCCCCCGAGCCGCCCCGCCGTAGAACGGCGTGCCGGCCCACAGCATACATCGGGCTCGCGGTGCTCGGGCCTGTATAATATTATGTGTCCGCCAAATCGACCTAGGCGTGATAATAATGCGAAATAAATTAATAATGTTAGACGAAATTAATTTTAAAAAATTAAACGAGCCCTACTGATGATGCTATTATATCTGATTTCTTACAGGACAGCCGGGGGCGGCGCGGCGCGGCGTGAGAGACGAGCCCTCGAAGACATGAAAATAATAACCTGGTTAAACTATTAATGTTTGCGATTGTTTATGTGCTTAAAAAAAAAAAAATTTAAAATTAAAAAAAATTATATGAATTATGATTATGATGATGAATAAAAAGTAGGAAAACAAAAACAAAAAAAAAACTACAGACAGACAAAGAAACAAAAACCGTATAAGATATTTAATCAGAACATCATCGGATGACAAATAACTGGAAAAATAACAGCAGCAAATAAATGTCTAGCATCACTTTATCCAATGATGGGAAAGAAAAGTCGTTTATCAACGGATAATAAATTACTTCTTTATAAAACAACAATAAGACCAGGTTTCACGTACGGATGCCCCATTTGGGGGCACGCCGCTCCAAGTCTCATACAAAAGATTCAACTCTTTCAAAATAAAGCCTTGCTTTAAACGCACCTAAATGGATTAGAATTTCTTCTATCCATAATGACACCAACATTGGACTTAATTGTTTCCCAAGCGACCAAATTTTATGCCGGCCTTCCCAGCCATACTAATCCTACAATAAGATCGAATTTTATTTTTATTTTCAAAATTTGAAAATTTCATTCATACAAATTTTCAATTGATTTTTCGTTTTTTTTTTTTTCTCCCTTTTACTAAATTTACTAAATTGCCACTACATTTAATCTACAAAAAAAAAAAAAAAAGAAACACGTGGAAAGAAGCTGTGGGTGTGCGAAAGAATACTTATTACTTTTAATGAAGTTAAATGTTGGAAAATTTATGATTTAAATTTAATTATGGAATAAATGAAAATATCAACGGAATATATGTCGATAATTATTCACGCATCATCAGATAGTTGCACGTTTGATTGATCCACCCACTGAACTTGACACTTGGAAACGGAAACGGAAGTCAATCGCGATGCATTGTTCATGAAAAATGATGGCCGCCCGGCGTGACCGACCCCCGAGAGGGCGGCCGTTCAGGTGTTCGGGGGTCCGGTGAGAGAGCGCGGAGGCGACGGCGAAAAGCGGCGAGGAAGACGAGAAAAGGTGAAATAATACGGCGAAATGAAAGAAAGCGGAGGTTCGGACCTCCACGCGCCATTTTTGTTCAGATCGTTTCGCGCGCGCGAAGATTATTATTTAACAAACATCACACACACCCGCGCACGCACACGCACACAACACACACAACACATCAGATCCGTATAACTGGCATCAAATCGATTGATCAAAGTTTATTTACATTATTATCAAACGGCGATCGCGAGAGTTACGGGATGAACACAAACAACAAGATTGACAACTGTCTAAACCATAGAAAGAAGAAATTGGTAGAAAAAAAAAACAACAGAAAAAGAAACGTAAAAATAAAGAGAATCCCCTCTGTTTGAATACTCCCCCTATGTCCATGGCTTTTTGGGTTAACGATTAAATAAAAAAAAAGTATTTTAATGATTAAATTGAATTTAAATTAATTATATTGAATATAAATTAATTATATTCAATAAAAAAAATATATATGTATACAGGGTGTATCGGCACGTACCCGACAAACTTTAACCAGCTATTCCTTAGCATATTTGAAGTAAAAAATCTTATGTGCACTTTGCTGTCCGGTAACGTTTTTTTTTAATAAAAAAATTATTATTCATATTTTCACCACATGTCACCACTGTTTTATCCTTTGTCAAAGTTTGAAAACCCATCTGGCAAATATTTTATTCGAATTCCGTTGAATAATGCACGTGTGTACCTATATTGGCGCACACTTACAATCACAACGAAATGGCACGGCACCATTCGTCTCATTTTTAACTATTATTATTTAGTGTGTGCGAAAGAGCGAAGACGCTCTTCGACATACTTGCTTATAACAGCTGTTGAACACGAAACATATATATATATATTTTATATATTATTTTATATATTATTTTATAAATATATATATTTTATTATTATTCAATTGTAATTTTTACGTAAATATGAATTCCTCTGAAAGATTCTGGAGGTCTGGATACGTATGATACAGTAATTCTGTCTCATGTTTGAATTCAATATAACATATTTGTAATACTGATTAATCAAACATTTCGTAAGCAAGGAGGAAGATTTCTGTGCAAGCGAAACCACAATTCGATAGTTTAACCGACATTCACACAAAAATAGTAAACAAATTAATTCCAAAAGTATTCACGTTTCTTTCCTGACATGACGCTGCATGGACTCACACCGATCTAGTATTAATATTAAAAGTGATGAATTAAAAAAAAAAAAAAGAAAAAAAGTTGTGAAATAATTAATGTTCATCGGTAAGTACTTGATGCAATTATTTAATCAAAAATCTGCGGTGAAAGAACATATATTTGCGATGGCAACACTGCCCCATGAATTCGTTTTCCTTACGTCAAATGTTGTTTGTTGTTTTACCGTTTTGTTTGAAATCATATTTTCGATCTAGCCTCTGTCATGACAGAGATCATTGTGTTTTTAGATCAGTGTTTTTACAGTGGAGAAACTTTAATCAATTGATATGATGTGCGTGATATATCTACGTATCTGATTTTATATCGGGCAATAATGCGAGTTGTTTGTTTTGACATGACGTGAATAAATCCCGCTTCTCCGGTAGATATCCACCGGATCGGGTAGTTCATTCGTCCCCATGCCGTCCATCGTCTTCTCCCATCCGTCATAGTCATCATCTTCGTCATAATAATATTATATCGCAAACAAACGAATATAAAACGATCACAATTAAAAATCAAAATGACACCTGAATGTTCAGACGACGTGTACATCGTGGAACTTCATAATGCGGTGTTTAGTAGAAGAATTTGTAAACTTTTTAAGTTCATTTCATCAAAGTTCACCAGTCCTAAAGAGTCATATATTCTCGAGCCTTTAAAAATAAATATCAATTCTACTTGTGCCCCTAATCTTCTAATAAACCATACAATAGGCAACAGTAATGTGTGTTAAAAGAATAGCAAATGTGAAATTAATGTCCAGTGTTTTTCTACTACAGTGTGTTTATCTGAGCTTGACTGGCCAGGTTTGGCCATGTTTTGCCATGTTTTTCTGTTTTCACAAAAGGGCGCTATACAAATTATCGAATTATTGTTATTACAAGGCTTCCGTATCATTTGTGTAATCAAATGTCCCAACTGCTGCTAACCACCTGTAGCCAGTGAGCCTATGGCATCCCCAATTGGGGTATGAGTGAATGTACAGAATGGTGGGACAACAGTTGGTATGACTTAGATAATAATGAAAAGTAAGAATAACCTAACCTAGCCTAGCCTAGCTTAGCCTAACCCAAACTAACCTAACCCAACCCAAACTAACCTAACCCAACCCAAACTAACCTAACCCAACCCAAACTAACCTATCCTAAACCAACCCAAACTAACCCAAACTAACCTAACCTAACCCAACCCAAACTAACCTAACCCAAACTAACCTAACCCAACCCAAACTAACCTAACCCAACCCAAACTAACCCAACCCAAACTAACCCAACCTAACCCAACCCAACCTAACCAAACATAACCTAACCTAACCCAACCTAACCTAACCTAACCTAACCTAACCCAACCTAACCAAACATAACCTAACCTAACCTAACCCAACCTAACCTAACCCAACCTAACCCAACATAACCTAACCTAACCTAACCTAACCTAACCCAACCTAACCCAACCTAACCTAACCTAACCCAACATAACCTAACCCAACATAACCTAACCCAACATAACCAAACCTAACCTAACCCAACCTTACCTAACCAAACCTAACCTAACCCAACCTTACCCAACCCAACCTTACCTAACCCAACCTAACCTAACCCAACCTAACCTAACCCAACCTTACCTAACCCAACCTTACCTAACCCAACCCAACCTTACCTAACCCAACCCAACCCAACCTTACCTAACCCAACCTAACCTAACCCAACCTAACCTAACCCAAACTGAACTAACCCAACCTAAACTAATCCAACCTAAACTAACCTAACCCAACCTAAACTAATCCAACCTAATCTATAACCTAACCTACAACCCAACCCAACCTAACAACGTTGTTTGTGTGGTGCGAGGAGTCCCTTTTGTGTAGCATTTTTTTTGTTCTAATTCCTCTTGTTTTAACCCCCCCCCCCCCCCTACTCCATGCCCCCTCTCACTCGACCCCTCCCTCTCCTGACCTAACCTAAGCTAATCCGACCCAACCTACCAGTGTTGTTTGTGTGGTGCGAGGAGTCCCCTTTTTGTTTATTTTTTTTTTTTTTAAATACCTCTTTCTTTCCCCCCCCCCCCCTCCCTTCCATTCCCCCCTCTTCTGACCTCCAATTATTAATGATATTATTGTGTTTGCTGTTTTTGTCTCCGGAACATTGTTTGTGTTGTGCGTGGTGTCCCTTTTGAGTGCCATATTTTTTTTTAACCCCCCCTCTCTATCTTCCCCCTCCTCTGATCAGCCATTTATTAATGAATGATATTATTGTGTTTGCAGGTTCCTTCCAAACGTAGCATTTTCTGTGTTGGGCGAGGAGTCGAGGTGAGCGGTGATGTGCTGCTTTCACGGAGTGGATGCGAGCAGCTCGCTCTCTGCTGTCCCGGGAAACTTGTACGGGCCCGAAGCCAGCCGGAGACCCGCTCTCCTGTTATTCTGAAAGTCAAGAAATGTAAGAACAATTAAACAACTCTATTCTAATCATATCAATTAAACAACTCTATTCTAAAACAATACTACTTTACACATTTACATAAATACAAACCACATTAAATAACAACCGACACGCATGTTAACGCAGCGCCACGTTCATTGTACACTATAGTTTCATAAAGTGCAAACTTTTAGACGTGAGTTGTTATAATAGATTGCCTTGTTGGTAATAAGAGAGAGCATTAAATTTTAAATACATATATCCTGGAGGTGATTTGATCATTAGTAAAAATCATTTAATAAATAATTATTGCGTTTTGATGAAATATCATGGAACCGACAGGTTTTGATCATCATATTAATAATTCTCCGCTCGTAAATGAATTGAACAACGTGAAATGGGTGAAGCGATGATATTATTTTATCATAACATTATCAGACGTCAATATTTTTAAACCGAGATGAATACGATATAATAATAACAATAACACTCTGCAATAATTAACAATAATTATTTATTAAATGATTTTTACTAATGATCAAATCACCTCCAGGATATGGTTCCATGATATTTCATCAAAATGACAATTCAACACACCTCCAAAAAGTGATATAGCGTCATGAAAAGTGATGAAACAAAAACTACGTTTAATAGTTACCTACGTAACCTATTTAGCCTAGTTTTTGTTTCATCACTTTTCATGACTTCATATCACTTTTTGGAGGTGTGTTGAATTATCATTTTGACGATATATCCGGTCACAGAGTCAGAAGGATCAAGTTATTTATTATTAGATCACGCACAAGTATTTATTGAAAAAAAAATAATATATATTAATTACATATTTAAAAATACATCTTTCGCCATCGTACATTTCTTTCTTTCGAAAAGTTCAATAATAAAATTCTTATTGTCAAAAGTATAGAGTGTATAGTCTGGCCTCAAACCATTTTTTGTGTGTTTTGGTACTATATCATTTTCCTTTATTGGCATTAGAGGTCAGCAGTCTATGCAGAGCTTTTATACTTATTACATAAATTTTTTCTACCGAATAAGATGAAGGTGATATAATTGTTAATTTCCTTCTCTTATCTCATATCTGTGAATAAATTGTGTAATGAATGAATTTAAATCTATCTATTCAAATACTGCCGCCGCAAAGTTTGGTTCGCGGATTTGCCGCCAGAGACAGGGATCTACACTTTCATTCGGGGATCTACGCTTCGCTAGTGGTTCGCGTCTAGGTCGAAATACAAACTTACTGGTTTTGAACTTGGATAATATTCATGTTCAGAGTTCATGAAACAATTTATTATGATTTGTATTATTTTTATTTTAAATATATTATTAGTTTAATGACTTTGGCGTAATTGTGATATGGAATTATCATTTATTGATACTTTACTTGATTTTTTTTTTTTTTTTGTTTGCTTTAGATATTAATCAATTATTGTGGGATTATCGTAGAATTTCTCCGCTTGTGCAGCGATAATTAGCTTCTTTATCAGAGGAATTTTTGCGTCGTTATGAAGCCTGATTGATCCACTAGGGTGCGCGCATTCAACGCTATTAACTTACCGCCTATTATAATATATATTTCGCTTGTTTATTATTCTGGACCGACATGATATACACGTTCTGTTAAAATGTATATTTATGATAATGCTATATATGAGGAGGTAAAACATTGTACGTATTATATCGACTTTTGCTTTATGACAATAATGAAAATATTGGCGGCCCTAATAAGGGCCTTTTGTTTGACTTGGACGACGATGATGATGATGATGAGTCGTTTGTTTGTTCTCGGTGTTGCTGGGTGTCGTGTCGGTCAAGTTGGTCGGTAGTCTGTCCATCTGTTGGCTCCTCACTTGGAGCTGGTGTACTTGGTGACGGCCTTGGTGCCCTCGGACACGGCGTGCTTGGCCAGCTCGCCGGGAAGGAGCAGCCTGACGGCAGTCTGGATCTCCCTGCTGGTGATCGTGGACCTCTTGTTGTAGTGGGCCAGGCGGGAAGCCTCGGCGGCGATGCGCTCGAAGATGTCGTTCACGAAGCTGTTCATGATGCTCATCGCCTTGGAGGAGATACCGGTGTCGGGGTGCACCTGCTTCAGCACTTTGTAGATGTAGATTGCGTAGCTCTCCTTCCTCCTGCGCTTAGACTTCTTCTTGTCCCCCTTGGAGATGTTCTTCTGGGCCTTGCCCGACTTCTTGGCTGCTTTTCCACTTGTCTTGGGTGGCATCTTGCTTGCTGTTCGTCAGAGAAGACTCGATTTTGGTCTTCAAATTTTCATTTTTTGACTTTACTTTACTTTTACGACGTTGTGGCGGCGCTCGACTAGGGCGGCCCTATTTCGCCCGGAGCTAGCTAGCACCCGAGCGGCCCCCTCTGCTATAGCATCTCCCGTAGCGGGGGGGAGCCGAATGCGGCCATTGTTAGCGAGCTCGCCGAGAACGTAAATACACCGGTCCCGTGAACGAAAAAGTCACAAGCAAAAATTTTGCCAGACTCGCCTAACCGAGTCTGCTATTCCGCTATCGAAGCAGTTCTCAAGCACCCAGCACCCCTATCATGTCAGGTCGCGGCAAAGGAGGCAAAGTGAAGGGAAAGGCAAAGTCCCGCTCTAACCGCGCCGGACTCCAGTTTCCCGTCGGACGTATCCACCGCCTGCTGAGGAAGGGCAACTACGCCGAGAGGGTGGGCGCCGGTGCCCCCGTCTACCTGGCCGCCGTCATGGAGTACCTGGCCGCCGAGGTTCTCGAGCTGGCCGGCAACGCCGCCAGGGACAACAAGAAGACCAGGATCATCCCCCGCCATCTGCAGTTGGCCATCCGAAACGACGAGGAGCTCAACAAGCTGCTCTCCGGCGTGACCATTGCTCAGGGAGGTGTTCTGCCCAACATTCAGGCTGTTCTCCTGCCCAAGAAGACAGAAAAGAAGGCGTAATTTTGACAGCGACAAACTATACTAACATCAGAAAAAAAAAAAAATGAACGTCCCTCAAGTCCACGACCACCACCACACCATACCATCAAGATGACTTGATTCATTATTTAAAAAAGGCCCTTCTCAGGGCCGCCAATTTTTCTCACTATTTTAAAATTACAAAAGTCGTTATATACCTACACTATATGTAAATAATTATATTCTTCACGGTCTTAAATCTATGTATGTATGTATGTATGTATGTATGTACAAAATATATTCTATTCGTGCATTATTATTGGCGAAAAGTTGACATTTTAAATCTCATTCAATTTGAGGTTAAAGCAACGTGTCAATCAATTTGTGATTAATGGATAATGGCAAATGGAGTAAAATTAGCTTGATTTACAAGCTCTAGCTCCTTTATGACGATGATTTTATTGGGTCTAGTCGTATTATATGATATTTTCGACTGTTTTATGACTATTCATTCATTTAGATATTTTACAATACGCACTTACCCTTAATTTGACATTTATGACCACAGACAATGATAAATTATAGATGATAAATCAATACAATAGTGATGGGGGTGACGCGTCCGACACTTTCGCAAAGAAAGTGATTAAAAAGTTTAAAAAAACATGAATAAATTATGGATATGGGGTGGGTGTGGTGTTTTTTTTTTTTTTTTTTCGTATTTTCGATAGAGTAATTTGCAATCGGATGAACATTTGGCGGCCCTGATAAGGGCCATTTTGTGTGACGTTTCGCGTCGATTGGGTCGAAATTGGAATGGTGAGCTGTTGTTTGTTTGTTTGTTTGTTTGTTGTCTCGCTTCGATCCGATTGATTTGATTAGATGGTCGGTCGGTTGGTTGCTCGCTCGCGGCTTAAGCACGCTCGCCGCGGATGCGTCTCGCCAGCTGGATGTCCTTGGGCATGATGGTGACGCGCTTGGCGTGGATCGCGCAAAGGTTGGTGTCCTCGAAGAGGCCGACCAGGTAGGCCTCGCTCGCCTCCTGCAGGGCCATCACGGCTGAGCTCTGGAAGCGCAGGTCGGTCTTGAAGTCCTGGGCGATCTCGCGCACCAGTCGCTGGAAGGGCAGCTTGCGGATCAGCAACTCCGTGCTCTTCTGGTAGCGGCGGATCTCGCGAAGGGCGACCGTGCCGGGCCTGTAGCGATGGGGCTTCTTCACTCCTCCGGTGGCGGGCGCGCTCTTCCTCGCCGCCTTCGTGGCCAGCTGCTTCCTGGGAGCCTTGCCTCCGGTAGACTTGCGGGCGGTCTGCTTTGTACGAGCCATGTTCTGTTTGAAATATTACAGTGACCCGAAAAACAGTCTCGTCGCCCTATTTATAGGAAAGAACCGTGAGAGTGCGACGGTGCGATGCCATTGGTCGCCCGCCGGGTCTTGGGGAGTGAGTAAATCAGGGTTGCCAATGCGTATGTTCTAAAATACCCACAGTGGAAAATTCAAAATCAAAATTATATATATATTTTTTATTTTATTTTTTTTTATATGCGTATAAAATTCGTAAAAATAAGTATTTATACTACATTTATAATATATATATATCCTGCGAAAGAAAACGAAATTATAGTACTTTTAATAATTGGAAATATTATTTTTCAATATTGTCGGAAAATCAAAAAATGATCTTTTAATGGGATCTCCGCACTTTAACTTTTCTTATTAAATTTACAATTCATCAGAATTCACCGCGATTTTGGGAATTCACCACGAATTGGCAACCCTGCAGTCAGTCATGCTACGCGAGTGGGGGGCCATCGTCGGTTTGGCCAGAGAGTATAAAATGAAGGCGAAATCCGGAAACTGAAAAATCAAAAAACATTCTGCTTCTGCTATCGGTAGCGATAACATCTCCTGTCCTCAATACAGTTTATTATCGTTCACGCTTGCTTTAACAGTCACCTGTTCAGTTCTCGCTCAGTAATTGCGTTCGCGCTTTTATTTAGCAATAATTGCTTCATTTCATCTCATTTCATCATTCATTTCATTTCATTTCTCGCACAAAAAAAATCTGTGGAACACACGGCCGGATCGTATTACGAGTGTTTTTACCTCAGGGAGGTTTTCCACGTCGTGGTCCAGCCGCCAAGTATTGAGTTGTCGTATTTAATCAGTGATCAGTGTATGTGTCTGTGCCAGTGTCTGTGGTGAAGTTTCAAGTTTTCAAGTGCATTTAGTTCTTCACGTCGGCCCTCTAAGGTACCGTAAGTCCTTCTTTTTATATCCGCTCAGTGATTTTTTCGTTTAAATTAATTCCTACGCTCATTTATAATACAGAATGTCTCACCAATTTTTAAGATAAAATCTTGCTTTACACCCTCAAAGTTCAATATTTGTAAAAATTCAAGTGCCGCGTTTTTTCCCGTGACTCATTTTCAATAATCTCCAGTTAGCAACAAGCCGTTAATAATTCAATAACAATTACTCCGCTCGCCGGGTGTACACAAAACCCATTTTATAATTAGTCAGCCTAACAACAGCCGGTTACCCCTTCGAATATTAAATTCCCAGAAATTTTGACTCGCTCGACATTAAAGCCATTAAAAAGCAATTAGCAACCTCGTTCAAATTACCAAATTCTTAGAACTCGCCCAGCTCGACCGCAAAGCAATTAGTAAACCATTAGCAACGTTCTTTCCTACCTTAAACCACATTCTCTTTTATAAAAGCACTTAACTTAACGATCATAATGTCTACCGTGTCAACCCTGTACTCCCAGCGCGTTGCCGGAGTCCTCGAAGACAACATTGTTGACTTCCTGGAAGCTCGTAAACACCGAGAGCTTTCTCTCGATGAGAAAGATCACCTATCCAAATTAGTGATGAAACAGTATTTGGAAGAGTGTTCCGCGCCTAGCCAAGTACGCTTCCCAGTAGAATCGCCCTCAGCCTCACCTAGGCATACCGCATCACCCATCCCAGGCAGTGCTCCTCAGAGAGAGAACCTGGTCATCATGGAAGACTGGCCAAGTCCATCCGACGAATCGGATGCACCTTTTTTAACTATTCCCGGGCGTAAGCGCTCTCGTGCTAATTCGAATGGGTCTCAAACCCCAACAAATTCTCCAAGGGCCTCGCCGGTACCCAAGAAAAACTTAAACCGTAAATCTAAATCTCCCTCACCGGATGTTTCAACTTCAACTAACAACCGATTTTCGCCACTAAGATCTAACTCCCCAGCTCCAGTAACCTCAGCGCAAAACGAAGCGCCTATTAAATACGCAAGGATCCCGCCTATAGTCCTACATAAAAAGTCGGAGACTAGGACGCTCTTCCGCACCCTGGAAGATAAAGGCATTGACTTCTTTGCCAAAAACATGGGCAACGGCCTGCACATCATCACCAAAACGCCGCGCGACCACAATGCGGTCACCAGGCATTTAATTACATTAAAAAAGGAATTCCACTCCTTCAGACTTCCGGAGGAGAAACCTTTACGGGTTGTCTTAAGGGGTATCCCTGAAGACATTTCTCCCGAGGAGATAAAGGAAGAGCTGGCCAAATCGTACCCAGTCATCTCAGTGCACAGAATGAAGGCGGCAAGAACAAAATTGCCGATACCTTTAGTGCTAGTAACACTAACTAAAAATGAATCAGCTAAGGGCATCTTTAATAATCTAAATACTATCTTCCGACTGAGGATCCAGGTCGAATCATTAAGAAATAAGGCCCGCATTGGACAGTGCTACCGCTGTCAGATGCACGGGCATTCAGCGACTTGCTGCCATGGTAGCGAGCGCTGTGTTAAGTGTGGCGAGCCTCACAGATCATCCGAATGCCCAAAACCAAGGGATACCCCGGCTAAATGTGCTCTTTGTCAAGGGGCCCACACGGCCAACTATGGTGGGTGCCCTGCCAGGCCCCAAAACTCAAATCCGAATTATAACCGAAATAGGAACTCTAACTACACGCGTAATTACAATAACAATAGGCGACACCAAATTAATAATCACAGATTCCAAAATGATAATAATAGACAATCAGTAAATATAACGCCACATCCTAACCCCCCCAGTCAGGCAACACCTCCCGCAGCCTCCCTAGTGGAGTTTCCCACCCTTCCAACCCCTTCGGTCCCAATCTCCCCCCCCTCCATAACTCCCCCCACCCCTAACCCTACCCCCACTGCCCGCAAGCCCGCACCCCAACTCCCAAGCAATCCCCGTAGCTGGCCTCAGCCTCATTTTTATAAACAAAGACCGTACCATCAATCCAATCAGCCCAAAGCCCATATGTATCACTCAAATTCTCAGCAGCATAGACTAGATAGGGGTCCAGCCCCCACCCAAGAGTCCCAACTACCCTCGTCCCCGATGGACCCAGCTCACGTTAAAGCCCTCAAAGAACAGCTAGAAGCTCTTCAAGCCACGATTAAACTCGCTACTGACGAAATGTTCAAAATTCAAGCCACTTTAAGGAATCATAATGTCTAGACACCAAAATAAAACAGTCAACCTACAAACAGCCTATTGGAACGCCAATGGCTCTGTCATCACCCACAAAGGTGAAATAATTGATTTTCTTAAAGAATACAACATCGACGTATTCTTCATTAATGAAACATGGCTCAAACCATCTAAGAAATTTCAATTACCCAACTACATCACATACCGTGATGACAGATTAACCAATAGAGGCGGCGGTACGGCTGTTTTAGTAAAACAAAATATTGACCACCGTCTAGCACATTCTTTCTCTAGCAATAACATAGAATCCACCTCGGTAGTAGTAAATACATCCTCAGGACCACTTAAACTTATCTCCGTTTACTCACCACCAAAACGTCCACTGATCCCGTCCGAACTGGACAGTCTATTAGAAGAAAATGTCCCCACCATTATAGCCGGGGACATGAACGCAAAACATGGATCGTGGCACAGTCAACGTCCAAACCTAAAAGGTAACGTGCTGGCAAAATACGCTAGCACGAAATCAATTGTAGTAGACGCGCCGGACATACCAACGCTACATCAAGCAAACTCAATCCCGGACGTGATTGACATAATTATCTTAAAAGAAACTAATCACTTGCACTCATTAAAAGTACTTAACGAACTAACCTCCGACCACGATCCAGTTCTTCTAACATTATCAGGAGGCTCTAATCCTTTGGTCCCCCACGTGCCTATCAAAAAGAAAATCAATTGGAAAAAACTCAGCGAATTATTAGAAAGTAAAATCACAATACCGACATCAATACCTAACGAAATAGCTTTAAATACTGCCACCTCCAATCTAATTAAAACCTTAAAATCTTGCATCAACGAAGCGTCATTAGAAAATACCAAAAAAAAATTCAACTCATCGAAATATGGTATTCCCGAAGAGGTCAAAGACCTTATTAGGGAAAAAAACCAAGTGCGTAAGGAGTGGCAAAGTTCTTTTAACCCTATAGTAAAACAACATCTAAATAGATTAAATAGAGAAGTACGCGACGCACTCCTCGACCACCGTAACGAGCGTTGGAATGAATTCATTTCCTCCCTCGAAGACGACAGGGACGCTTATTGGAAACTCTCCAAAAGCCTCAGACGTCCAGCAACTAAAATAGCCCCGCTTCAAGGCCTAAACGGTAAAGTTTTTTCTGCAACCGATAAGGCTGAAGCCTTCGCAGATAGCCTTGAAGCTCAATTCACTCCAAACACGGAACACGATGACCCAGCCTTCGTAGCTAAGGTGGATTCTAAAGTAGAAGCAATACTAAGTCTCGACCCCCAGGACCCGCCCATTAAAGCCACTTCTCCAGAAGAAATAATTAAAATCATCAAGGGTCTTAAGAAAAAGAAAGCGGCCGGTCCTGACGGAATATCTAACAAAATACTCAAATACCTACCGAAAAAGGGCATCTGCGCCCTGACTGCCATCTGCAACGCAGCACTTAGACTACGTTGCTTTCCAAAGGACTTCCAAGAAGCTGATGTCATATTAATTCCTAAACCAGGCAAGGATCCATTATTAACGGAGAACCATAGGCCGATAAGTCTCCTTCCTTGCTTGGGAAAAGTCCTGGAAAAAGTAATTCTTGTAAGATTAAATGAATTCACAAATAAATCTAAATTCTTGCCAGACTTTCAACATGGTTTTCGAGCAGGTCATTCAACCTCTCATCAACTCCTCCGTGTCGTGGAACACATCACGGAGGGCTTTAACACTAATAAGAAAACAGTTATACTATCTCTAGACGTCAGCAAAGCGTTCGACAAAGTCTGGCACAATGGCCTAATATATAAAATGTACCAACTAGGGTACCCACTTAGAATCATTCAACTCATAAATAGTTTCCTGAGAAATCGCTCATTCAAAGTAAAAATAAATAATATATTCTCCACTACGCGCCCCCTGTCAGCTGGGGTCCCGCAAGGCAGTCAACTCTCGCCGTCATTATATAACATTTATTCATGCGATATTCCAAAGCCAATAGATCATAACATCATTATTACTCAATTCGCTGATGACACCAACATAATATCTAGCTCAACTGTCGCGGCCACTGCTACAAGCCGCGTTCAGAAACAAGCCGCTCTAACAGAAAAGTGGTGTAAAAAGTGGAGAATCTCAATTAATCCGACCAAAAGTGTCGCGACTGTGTTTCACAAATCACGGCCTAGAAGGCCACCCTACATAAAACTGTTTGGGGAAAATGTACCATGGGAATCATCATTAAAATACCTCGGTGTCACTTTAGATTATAAACTCACTTGGAAAAAACACATAGAAGAAAAAACAAAAGCTGCAAATCGTTATCTATCAGCTCTCTATCCCATGATGTGCAGAAATAGTCGTCTATCAGCAGACAACAAATTATTGCTTTACAAATCAACAATCAGATCATGTTTCTCTTACGCTTGCCCAATCTGGGGAAATGCAGCAAACGTTCATATCAATAAACTTCAAGTCTTTCAAAATAAATGCATTAGACTCGCCTTAAATGCACCCAAATGGTGCAGAATCTCTACTATCCATAATGACGCCAACGTACCGTTGATTAAAGATTTCATTTTTGCACAGGCTACTAGGTTTTACGCTGGCCTAGATAGTCATTCAAATCCCACGATAAACTCTCTCGCCAAATACAGCGAGAATGAACACCATAAACATAAAAAGCCAAAATCAATCTTACGTAGAATTTAATATTAAAAGTTCGTATAGAATATCCCTGCATACAGCCGCAGTATAGTTTTTAAGTTTTCTAGTAATACACTCCAAATTCATTAAAAATCAAGTAAAGCATCATTAGATAATCATTTTGTAAATACGCTAGAGCAAGTAAACTTAGGTTTAGGTACTCTGAAAAATAATTAAATCAAAAGTCAAAAAAAAAAAAAAGAAACTGAAAAATCGTTCTTCACCCGCCTTACTGAGCGGTTGCCTTCGCGTTCGTCTTAACCGAAAACAAACCGAAAAACACCATGACCGGTCGCGGAAAGGGAGGAAAAGGCCTCGGAAAGGGTGGAGCCAAGCGTCACAGGAAGGTGCTTCGCGATAACATCCAGGGCATCACGAAGCCGGCCATCCGCCGTCTGGCTCGCAGGGGAGGCGTCAAGCGTATCTCCGGCCTGATCTACGAGGAGACTCGCGGCGTGCTGAAGGTGTTCCTGGAGAACGTGATCAGGGATGCTGTCACCTACACCGAGCACGCCAAGAGGAAGACCGTCACCGCCATGGACGTCGTGTACGCCCTGAAGCGCCAGGGTCGCACCCTGTACGGCTTCGGCGGCTAGGCTGCGCGCGACCACCACACCATCACCGTCACCGTCACATCCACCCGATTGTTTATTTACGACAACACACTACTTGACAGTGTGATAAAACTCACAAAACGGCCCTTCTCAGGGCCACCACTATGTTCAAGCCGTTTAATGCATCTTACACAATTCTCGGACGGACCGACCGACTGCCCGCAAAGTATAATATAATATGATTAGTCACGCGAGGTAAGAATTATTTCGAGGCGCAAAGAACGCCGTTTTATTTGTAAAAATAAAAAGTAGAGTTAAATTCAGAAATTTTAAACGATTCCCACTTCACGGCAAATAAGAATCTAGGAAAAAACATAAAAATAACCGCGCCGGAGCAGGAAAATTTAATAGTTTTTAATTTAAAGTTGATATTCTCTATGTAAACAGAACGGCGTCACACGCCCCTGGCATGAGGATTAAAAAAATGCTACCTGGCTACATAACATATCGAGTCGGAGGTCTTCTGTCTTTTGGTAGGAAGGGAAAAAAAAAAAAAAAAAAGGAAAAAAAAAATATGAAAAAAAAGAGGAAAAAAAAAAATTAACCCTAACAAATATGCACGTTTTCATTGTACAGCAGGGAAGGAAAATAAATTTAAAAGTTTCATACTTTTTACTAAAAATTCACCTTCATACTGTGTGGACTGTGAGAATTTCATTTTTGGGCTGCGTCCTTTTCATTGATGTTGTCATTCTGTGAAAAAATTCGTAAGCCTTTAAATTACTTTATGACATGATTACTCTATGACTTACTATTATTATGCGCTTCCCTATGGCGCTTCCGGAAAAACCCTTACCCGTGCTTTATTGCCATTATATAAGTTATGCAAATGAATGGTTATGATAATAATAATAAATACTATGAAATTCGGTGGAATGAATAATAATTGACGTATTTTACTATTATACCTCTTGCGATACTCTCTCTAATCTCTTCGAATATTTTTGTATTATGCATTTATGAAATCATTGGTAGCCCTGAAAAGGGCTTTTTATCGTCAACAACTTGGCACCGCGACTCGGGTGCTCGCTTTCCGCCAGCTGATATATCCGCGGTGGTGATAGATATATTATATAATGACAATATATAACTATACACACACGTGAAGTCATGTGGAAGTCCTACTTCTTGGGTGCGGCCTTCTTCGCTGCGGGCTTGCCCTTGGGAGCTGCGGCAGCCTTCTTCGGCTTGGGCGCCTTGGGCTTCTTGGTCGGGGGCTTGGCCGACTTCTTCGCCTTCGTGGGGCTCTTTGGCTTCGCGGCGGGCTTCTTGGCGGCGGCGGCGGCGGCCTTCTTGGCCGGCGAGCCGGCGGGAGCCTTCTTCGCCTTGGCGGGGGCGACGGCCTTCTTCGCCTTGGCGGGCGCGGCGGCCGCCTTCCTGGGCTTCTTGGCGGCGGAGGCGGCAGAGGTGCGCTTCTTGGGCGCGGCGGCGGCCGGCTTCTTGGCGCCGCCGGCGGAACCCTTGGCCTTCGCCTCCAACTTGAAGGAGCCGGACGCTCCCTTGCCCTTGGTCTGGACCAGGGCGCCGGACTCGACGGCTCCCTTCAGGTACTTCTTGATGAAGGGGGCCAGCTTATCGGCGTCGACCTTGTAGTTGGCGGTGATGTACTTCTTGATGGCCTGCAGGGACGAGCCGCCGCGCTCCTTCAGCTCCTTGATGGCGTTGTTGACCATCTCGGACGTCTTCGGGTGAGAGGGCTTCGCCTTGGGCTTCTTGGCCGCCGCGGCGGATGCCTTTGCCTTCTTGGCGGGAGTGGTCGGAACGGGAGACGCCGCCGTCGCTGCTAGTGCTGTATCTGCCATTGTAGATTGGTGCTGGTGGTGCTGTTCGGCTTGCTTTGCTGATGCTGGAATAGCTTTGTGGCTGATGGATTTATTAATTTTTTTTTTTTATTTTCTAGATTCTTATATTCCATGAAGTGGTGAATCATTTAAATTTACTGAATTTAAAGTTAATGTTCTTTATACAAATAGAACGGCGTCATATGCGCCTCACAATTTTTACCTCATATGGGTTTATTCAAATATTACCTGGCTTTTATAGACTTAGAGGCCTTGTATTTTCTCGGTAGGGAAAAAATTTTGTTACCTAAAAACCCTACTAAAATTGCATGTTTTCATCCAGCATCAGCACCACCAGCGACCGACAGCGGCCATATACTACATACGTGTCTGTTTGTGTTGTGTTGGGAATGGGGGGAGGAAATTTCGGCTGCGCCCTATTGTTGGGTTCCTTCCGCATTTGCCGTTGGGAGTAAGGAAAATCGCAGAAAACCTTACCCGGAAGGAGCGGCCGAACGTCAACTTGAAACGTATACGGCCTTCAGTAACATCGGTATATGATGTCCTGCATTTTTTGAGATGTGTGTGTGTGTGTCTGTTTTTATGTTAATATATACTTATGGGAGGATAGAAAATAAACATACATGTACATACAAATTATAAAAATATTATATAAATATATAAATAGATATATAAACATTATATATTTAGGAGGAAAGTCGGGAGTTTAGGAAATACCTACTGCTCGCTATTCGTCCGCGTCTGATTCTGGTATGTGCCATATGTGGTCATGGTCCATGAGGATGTGTTTAGGTAGTCTGTGTGTGTATTTGAATGTCAGGTCGCTCGGAGCATTGTATTGTCCTATGTCTCGTATTAGTGGATTTTTACTAAGTGTGAGTGATTTGTAAAAGCGTGCAGTCAGTCTGTGTGTGAATTCGTATAGTGTTGGAATTTGTTCTCGTTCGTGTAATCTCTTCAAGTTTGTTCTGAGTCTCGTGTTGTATGTGATTTTAATGCAGAGATTTTGAAGTGTCTGTAGTTTCTTGTGGTCTGTGTGTGAGATGCTGCTCCATACGGGAATCGCATACGAGAGTACCGGACGAATGAGCGAGTAGTAGACGAGGAGTTTGGTTTTGGGAAGTAGCGGACTCCGTCTATTGAAAATTGGCTTCATCATGCCGATCGCTTTTCGCGTGCGCGCGTGCATCTTTGCTTGTTGAGATTTCCAGTTGAGGCGGGAGTCCATGGTCAGGCCGAGATATGTAACTTCATCTTTCCATTCAATGCTGTGTCCTCCCATTTCGATGTTGAAGTCAGGTGTTCTATTTATACGTTTTCTCGTGAACATGATGGCTTCGGTTTTCGCCTCGTTCAGTTTCAGGCGCCATTTCTTGTAGTACTCTACGAGCGCGTCGAGCGCCCTCTGTAGGTAAATCGCGGCCATGTTCGCTTTCAGCGAGGAAACGTATAGTTTGACGTCATCTGCGTAGATAGACAGATTGCATCTCTCGTCTCGGGGGATGTCGTAGGTGAACAGAATGAAGAGAAATGGTCCCAGTAAACTTCCTTGCGGCACGCCTTTTGGAATCTCACGCATTGAAGATAACACGTTCCTTATGAACACTCTGAACGATCTATTCTTTAGGTATTCCTGTATCAGTCTCGTTAGGTATATGGGCGTGTTGGTGCGGTGCAACTTATGCACGAGCCCGTCTATCCATACGGTGTCGAATGCCTTCTCTAGGTCGATGAGCGCAGCAGCGGTGAAGCGATGTTCGTTAAATTTTCTTGCGATGAATTCCGCTACTCTGGTGAGTTGATGGGTCGTGGAGTGCCTCTTTCTGAAGCCGAACTGCTCGTCTGGCAAAGTCTTGTGTTCGTCGTGGTGTGGGACAAGCCTGTTTAGTATAATTTGTTCAAATACCTTGCTCAACGTAGATAGTAGGCTAATCGGCCGGTAGCTTGTCGGCTGCGTTCTATCTTTATTCGGCTTTGCGAATGGCAGCACGGTCGCTGATTTCCAAATCTGGGGAAAATGCCCAGTCATGAGGCAGGCATTGAACAATTTTGTAGTGTATATGATGGCTTTTTGAGGGAGATGTTTGAGTAAAATGTTGTGAATTTGATCGCTTCCCGGCGCCTTGTTCGTTCTGAGTCGCTTGATTGTGACCGCAATCTCGCTCGGCGTTGTGAAATGAATATCTTCAGCGTTTGTCTGCTCTGCTTCGTTCAAATCTCGTAGAGAGTCAGCTACGATCCGGTCCGTAGCCGGGTCGGAAAGGCCGTCTGTAGCGGCGTAGGCTCTCTCGAAGCCGTCGGCGAGTGTGTCAGCTTTTTCTTGTAGCGACAAAGCCGTCCCAGGGCCGTTCAATTTCTGTAGCGGGGGGATTGTGAAATCTTTATGTCTCAGCGCGCTTGCCATTTTCCATAATGAATTATCCTTCGGCGTGAGCGACGCGACTTTTTTGTCCCAAAGTTCGCGCTTGAGTTCTGCGATTTCAGTCTTGATTTCCCTCTGCAGGCAGTTGTACGCTGTCTTGAAGTATTCGTCACGCGTGCGGTGGTACATGCGTCGCAGGCGATTTTTGTCCTTGATGAGCGATAAAACGTGCTCGGGAAGCTTGATCGTGTATGAATGTACTTCTTTGAGAGGAATGTGTGTATCTTGTGCTGTTTGAAGAATCTCTGTGAGAGTGCTTGTAGCTGCGTCGATTTCTTGTGGCGAGCGCAGAGTTCCCGAAGTGAGATGAATTCGTTCGTTGACTTCCTTTTTAAATCCTTCCCAGTCCGCATCCTTATAATTGCGCTGTTTTCTGGGGGTCCTTGAAGTTGTGCCGCCTATAGTAAAGCACACGGGCAGATGGTCCGAAGACAGCTCGTCTAATGTGCGCAGTGGAGATATTGTCTTAACATTTTTCTCGAGTACTATATCCAAAGTACTCGGATATCTAGAGCGTTGCGTGTAGTACGTAGGTCTGTCGGGCGCCATTATCGAATAGGTATTTGTCTGCATGTGTGTAAAGAGCGTATTTCCGTTCGCATTACCTCTGTAGTTATTCCAGTAGTTGTGTTTGGCGTTCAAATCGCCTCCTATCACAACGATTGGTCCCAGATTGAGCAATTTATTGAGATCTTCTCTCACTAGGTTACTTTGGGTGCAGTATACGGAGATGATGGTATGCGCTCTACCCTCTATGGTGACTTCGATAATCGTGGCTTCAGCGTGCTTCAACTTCGGAGTGGGAATTCTTGTGGACGTCATTGATTGTCGAACGAATATTGCGGTTCCTCCGCCTGATCTTCCCTGTCGGTCGTCTCGGTAAATCTCGAAGCCTTGCACTCTCAGCGGTACGCTTGGATTCAAGTGGGATTCTGATAAGAGAATTATGTCGGTGTTTAATTCATTTGCCAAAGCGAGCAGTTCGTCTGTCTTGTTGCGCACGCTAAATGCGTTCCATACGAGGACTCTCACCTTCTCGGGATTAGACATCGAGGGTGGTCGTGAGGAGCTCCATCAGGACGACGAGCTTCTCTGCTCTTGATGTGCAGCGGGCGAGCTGCGATCGCATCCTCAGGAGGCCTTGGAGCAGGGCCATGATGTCCAGGTCGTCCTCTGTAGTGGTGGGCGCGCGCACGGGCTCCTGCTGTGGGCGGGGCTGGGGGCGGGGGGGCTGTGGGGGCGGCGCGGTCTCGCGCTGCTCTTGGGCGGGGGCGGTGCCTCCGGCTACGTTGGCCCATGTGCGTCCATCCGTCCTCGGCTGAGGAGGTGGCCTGCTCGGGTTCTGTTCTGCCGGAGGGGGTTGGGGCCTTCTGGCAGGTCGCTGCTGTATTGAGGCGACGTACGCTACCCGCTTGGGGCAGCCTCTGTAGTTGGCGGGATGCGGGCCTGAGCAGTTACAGCATGCGGCGGGCTCGTCTCTCGTCTTCTTGGGGCATTCTGCCGAAGCATGCTCCAGTAAGCATTTTACACACCTTGCTGTGTGCGAACAGTTTCGGGACCCATGTCCGAAGTCTTGACATCTGTAGCACTGGGTGCCGTGCTGAAGGTGATTACTCCTGTGCTTCTGGAGTCGAATGCGGCAGTGGCACAGGTATTTGACGGCCGCGCGCAGCTGTCCCATGTTGACTTCCTTATTGAAGTGCGCTAAGTATATGGGATACTCATTTGAGGCAGTCATCTTGACCACCTTCACAGCTGGGAATCCTTGCGATTCCAGATCCGCCGCGATGTCTTGTACATCTACTAGAGGCAGGCCCTTGATCACGGCCTTCTTCATTTTTTCGGCTTCGGCCGTGAATGTGTGGAAGCCGCGCGCCTCCGCTCGCAGTCCATTGGTGAGGGCGCGATGGTCCTCCATCGTGCGCACGAAGATGTTGGCCGTGCCGCCCCTGTTATATCTAAAAGTGAAGAGCTTACCCGCCCCCAGATGTCCTTGCACCGCAGCTGTGATCTGCGCGTGTGTCATGTTCCCCAGGGTCATCACAACCGGGGGAACACGGTCTCTCCTTCCGGTACCTGCGGGGGAGAAAGAATTATTAGTGTTGGCACGCTTATTACGCGGCGCGCCGGCGCCTTCGCTTACCTCGGGCAACTCTTCAAATCGGTTGCCACACTGGAGCGGTTGTGGTCCCCGTGGGGACATGGGCCTCTTTGCGGGGTTGGACGGCCTCGTCCAGCCTCCATCCTGGGGGGCAGCCGTCTCCATCGGCTGCTGGGGCCTCGGGGGCGCCACGTAGGCCGACGCTGGGCCTATCGGGGGGCGCCTGGGGGCAGGACTGGGTCCTGTTGCCCAGGAGGGGCCTGCTATGGGCTCCGTCATCTCGGTTACGTCGGGCGTGGTGGCAGTCGTGGTGGTGGATGGTCTCCGGGTCCTTGGGTCCTCGGAGCGGGGCTGTGGTGCGGGGACCGTAAGGCGCATGGTCCCTGTCTTCCTTCGAAGCGCTATCTGATGGGCGCCGGGCGGTACCACGACCGGGGAGTCCTCGTGGTCAGCGGGGAGCATCCTCGTCGGGAACATCTTGACAGGCGGTAGTCTGTGCCTCCTCTTGAAGAGGGAGCACGTCTCTGGAGCTTGTGGGCGGTTTGCGGGGGCCAGCGTGAGTCTTCGTTGTTTAAGTATAGCGAGAAAGTGTTGCCTTGATAAAGGCAGTTGGGTGGGCGCGAGCGCCTGCTCGGTGGGCCGGTGGGATCTCTCCGGCCGGCAAAAGTAGCGGGGCCTGGCTGATTACTCAAGCCAGACAAAAACGACTTCTGTGGTTATGTCGCAAACCACAAAAAACGAAAAAACCATCGACGATCCTCTCTGGCGATCTATCCTCTTGCTTGCTGATGCTGGCTATCCTCCTGGCTCTCTATCCTTTAATGGCTGATGGATGAGGATCAGCCGAGGGAATTCGAATGGCGTCCCTACCGTGCCGCCGGCGCAGAGAGCTCGCTTGTCGATTGTGATGATGAAAACGTGTATCATTTATGCTTAGGTCATCGTAGTAAAATAGGATTTTATCAGCGAGGATAAATTTTCCGGAACGGTAGGGAGCGGGCGGGCGTAGGACAGAGATGTGGGCCCGCGGAGGGAGGGGAATCTTCGCTCCCCGGGAGCGGCGCTAGGCGCAGTGAGGCTCCGGATGAGGAAATGCGCGAGGGCGGCGACTCGGAGTGCCACAAAAGAGACCGCAGCTCGGGAGACCCTCGAGTCGGCGGGTCTAGAGGGCGGCGTGGGCGAGGGCGGGACTCCGGCCGGGGGGTCCCGCAGCATTCCCGCCGTCGGGGGGCCCCGCGAGCGCCGACAGGGCCCCCGAGCCGCCCCGCCGTAGAACGGCGTGCCGGCCCACAGCATACATCGGGCTCGCGGTGCTCGGGCCTGTATAATATTATGTGTCCGCCAAATCGACCTAGGCGTGATAATAATGCGAAATAAATTAATAATGTTAGACGAAATTAATTTTAAAAAATTAAACGAGCCCTACTGATGATGCTATTATATCTGATTTCTTACAGGACAGCCGGGGGCGGCGCGGCGCGGCGTGAGAGACGAGCCCTCGAAGACATGAAAATAATAACCTGGTTAAACTATTAATGTTTGCGATTGTTTATGTGCTTAAAAAAAAAAAAATTTAAAATTAAAAAAAATTATATGAATTATGATTATGATGATGAATAAAAAGTAGGAAAACAAAAACAAAAAAAAAACTACAGACAGACAAAGAAACAAAAACCGTATAAGATATTTAATCAGAACATCATCGGATGACAAATAACTGGAAAAATAACAGCAGCAAATAAATGTCTAGCATCACTTTATCCAATGATGGGAAAGAAAAGTCGTTTATCAACGGATAATAAATTACTTCTTTATAAAACAACAATAAGACCAGGTTTCACGTACGGATGCCCCATTTGGGGGCACGCCGCTCCAAGTCTCATACAAAAGATTCAACTCTTTCAAAATAAAGCCTTGCTTTAAACGCACCTAAATGGATTAGAATTTCTTCTATCCATAATGACACCAACATTGGACTTAATTGTTTCCCAAGCGACCAAATTTTATGCCGGCCTTCCCAGCCATACTAATCCTACAATAAGATCGAATTTTATTTTTATTTTCAAAATTTGAAAATTTCATTCATACAAATTTTCAATTGATTTTTCGTTTTTTTTTTTTTCTCCCTTTTACTAAATTTACTAAATTGCCACTACATTTAATCTACAAAAAAAAAAAAAAAAGAAACACGTGGAAAGAAGCTGTGGGTGTGCGAAAGAATACTTATTACTTTTAATGAAGTTAAATGTTGGAAAATTTATGATTTAAATTTAATTATGGAATAAATGAAAATATCAACGGAATATATGTCGATAATTATTCACGCATCATCAGATAGTTGCACGTTTGATTGATCCACCCACTGAACTTGACACTTGGAAACGGAAACGGAAGTCAATCGCGATGCATTGTTCATGAAAAATGATGGCCGCCCGGCGTGACCGACCCCCGAGAGGGCGGCCGTTCAGGTGTTCGGGGGTCCGGTGAGAGAGCGCGGAGGCGACGGCGAAAAGCGGCGAGGAAGACGAGAAAAGGTGAAATAATACGGCGAAATGAAAGAAAGCGGAGGTTCGGACCTCCACGCGCCATTTTTGTTCAGATCGTTTCGCGCGCGCGAAGATTATTATTTAATGATTATTTAACAAACATCACACACACCCGCGCACGCACACGCACACAACACACACAACACATCAGATCCGTATAACTGGCATCAAATCGATTGATCAAAGTTTATTTACATTATTATCAAACGGCGATCGCGAGAGTTACGGGATGAACACAAACAACAAGATTGACAACTGTCTAAACCATAGAAAGAAGAAATTGGTAGAAAAAAAAAACAACAGAAAAAGAAACGTAAAAATAAAGAGAATCCCCTCTGTTTGAATACTCCCCCTATGTCCATGGCTTTTTGGGTTAACGATTAAATAAAAAAAAAGTATTTTAATGATTAAATTGAATTTAAATTAATTATATTGAATATAAATTAATTATATTCAATAAAAAAAATATATATGTATACAGGGTGTATCGGCACGTACCCGACAAACTTTAACCAGCTATTCCTTAGCATATTTGAAGTAAAAAATCTTATGTGCACTTTGCTGTCCGGTAACGTTTTTTTTTAATAAAAAAATTATTATTCATATTTTCACCACATGTCACCACTGTTTTATCCTTTGTCAAAGTTTGAAAACCCATCTGGCAAATATTTTATTCGAATTCCGTTGAATAATGCACGTGTGTACCTATATTGGCGCACACTTACAATCACAACGAAATGGCACGGCACCATTCGTCTCATTTTTAACTATTATTATTTAGTGTGTGCGAAAGAGCGAAGACGCTCTTCGACATACTTGCTTATAACAGCTGTTGAACACGAAACATATATATATATATATATATATATATTTTATATATTATTTTATATATTATTTTATAAATATATATATTTTATTATTATTCAATTGTAATTTTTACGTAAATATGAATTCCTCTGAAAGATTCTGGAGGTCTGGATACGTATGATACAGTAATTCTGTCTCATGTTTGAATTCAATATAACATATTTGTAATACTGATTAATCAAACATTTCGTAAGCAAGGAGGAAGATTTCTGTGCAAGCGAAACCACAATTCGATAGTTTAACCGACATTCACACAAAAATAGTAAACAAATTAATTCCAAAAGTATTCACGTTTCTTTCCTGACATGACGCTGCATGGACTCACACCGATCTAGTATTAATATTAAAAGTGATGAATTAAAAAAAAAAAAAAGAAAAAAAGTTGTGAAATAATTAATGTTCATCGGTAAGTACTTGATGCAATTATTTAATCAAAAATCTGCGGTGAAAGAACATATATTTGCGATGGCAACACTGCCCCATGAATTCGTTTTCCTTACGTCAAATGTTGTTTGTTGTTTTACCGTTTTGTTTGAAATCATATTTTCGATCTAGCCTCTGTCATGACAGAGATCATTGTGTTTTTAGATCAGTGTTTTTAGATCAGTGTTTTTACAGTGGAGAAACTTTAATCAATTGATATGATGTGCGTGATATATCTACGTATCTGATTTTATATCGGGCAATAATGCGAGTTGTTTGTTTTGACATGACGTGAATAAATCCCGCTTCTCCGGTAGATATCCACCGGATCGGGTAGTTCATTCGTCCCCATGCCGTCCATCGTCTTCTCCCATCCGTCATAGTCATCATCTTCGTCATAATAATATTATATCGCAAACAAACGAATATAAAACGATCACAATTAAAAATCAAAATGACACCTGAATGTTCAGACGACGTGTACATCGTGGAACTTCATAATGCGGTGTTTAGTAGAAGAATTTGTAAACTTTTTAAGTTCATTTCATCAAAGTTCACCAGTCCTAAAGAGTCATATATTCTCGAGCCTTTAAAAATAAATATCAATTCTACTTGTGCCCCTAATCTTCTAATAAACCATACAATAGGCAACAGTAATGTGTGTTAAAAGAATAGCAAATGTGAAATTAATGTCCAGTGTTTTTCTACTACAGTGTGTTTATCTGAGCTTGACTGGCCAGGTTTGGCCATGTTTTGCCATGTTTTTCTGTTTTCACAAAAGGGCGCTATACAAATTATCGAATTATTGTTATTACAAGGCTTCCGTATCATTTGTGTAATCAAATGTCCCAACTGCTGCTAACCACCTGTAGCCAGTGAGCCTATGGCATCCCCAATTGGGGTATGAGTGAATGTACAGAATGGTGGGACAACAGTTGGTATGACTTAGATAATAATGAAAAGTAAGAATAACCTAACCTAGCCTAGCCTAGCTTAGCCTAACCCAAACTAACCTAACCCAACCCAAACTAACCTAACCCAACCCAAACTAACCTAACCCAACCCAAACTAACCTATCCTAAACCAACCCAAACTAACCCAAACTAACCTAACCTAACCCAACCCAAACTAACCTAACCCAAACTAACCTAACCCAACCCAAACTAACCTAACCCAACCCAAACTAACCCAACCCAAACTAACCCAACCTAACCCAACCCAACCTAACCCAACCCAACCTAACCAAACATAACCTAACCTAACCTAACCTAACCTAACCTAACCCAACCTAACCAAACATAACCTAACCTAACCTAACCCAACCTAACCTAACCCAACCTAACCCAACATAACCTAACCTAACCTAACCTAACCTAACCCAACCTAACCCAACCTAACCTAACCTAACCCAACATAACCTAACCCAACATAACCTAACCCAACATAACCAAACCTAACCTAACCCAACCTTACCTAACCAAACCTAACCTAACCCAACCTTACCCAACCCAACCTTACCTAACCCAACCTAACCTAACCCAACCTAACCTAACCCAACCTTACCTAACCCAACCTTACCTAACCCAACCCAACCTTACCTAACCCAACCCAACCCAACCTTACCTAACCCAACCTAACCTAACCCAACCTAACCTAACCCAAACTGAACTAACCCAACCTAAACTAATCCAACCTAAACTAACCTAACCCAACCTAAACTAATCCAACCTAATCTATAACCTAACCTACAACCCAACCCAACCTAACAACGTTGTTTGTGTGGTGCGAGGAGTCCCTTTTGTGTAGCATTTTTTTTGTTCTAATTCCTCTTGTTTTAACCCCCCCCCCCCCCCCTACTCCATGCCCCCTCTCACTCGACCCCTCCCTCTCCTGACCTAACCTAAGCTAATCCGACCCAACCTACCAGTGTTGTTTGTGTGGTGCGAGGAGTCCCCTTTTTGTTTATTTTTTTTTTTTTAAATACCTCTTTCTTTCCCCCCCCCCCCCCCCCTCCCTTCCATTCCCCCCTCTTCTGACTTCCAATTATTAATGATATTATTGTGTTTGCTGTTTTTGTCTCCGGAACATTGTTTGTGTTGTGCGTGGTGTCCCTTTTGAGTGCCATATTTTTTTTTAACCCCCCCTCTCTATCTTCCCCCTCCTCTGATCAGCCATTTATTAATGAATGATATTATTGTGTTTGCAGGTTCCTTCCAAACGTAGCATTTTCTGTGTTGGGCGAGGAGTCGAGGTGAGCGGTGATGTGCTGCTTTCACGGAGTGGATGCGAGCAGCTCGCTCTCTGCTGTCCCGGGAAACTTGTACGGGCCCGAAGCCAGCCGGAGACCCGCTCTCCTGTTATTCTGAAAGTCAAGAAATGTAAGAACAATTAAACAACTCTATTCTAATCATATCAATTAAACAACTCTGTTGTTTGACATATCCGGTCACAGAGTCAGAAGGATCAAGTTATTTATTATTAGATCACGCACAAGTATTTATTGAAAAAAAAATAATATATATTAATTACATATTTAAAAATACATCTTTCGCCATCGTACATTTCTTTCTTTCGAAAAGTTCAATAATAAAATTCTTATTGTCAAAAGTATAGAGTGTATAGTCTGGCCTCAAACCATTTTTTGTGTGTTTTGGTACTATATCATTTTCCTTTATTGGCATTAGAGGTCAGCAGTCTATGCAGAGCTTTTATACTTATTACATAAATTTTTTCTACCGAATAAGATGAAGGTGATATAATTGTTAATTTCCTTCTCTTATCTCATATCTGTGAATAAATTGTGTAATGAATGAATTTAAATCTATCTATTCAAATACTGCCGCCGCAAAGTTTGGTTCGCGGATTTGCCGCCAGAGACAGGGATCTACACTTTCATTCGGGGATCTACGCTTCGCTAGTGGTTCGCGTCTAGGTCGAAATACAAACTTACTGGTTTTGAACTTGGATAATATTCATGTTCAGAGTTCATGAAACAATTTATTATGATTTGTATTATTTTTATTTTAAATATATTATTAGTTTAATGACTTTGGCGTAATTGTGATATGGAATTATCATTTATTGATACTTTACTTGATTTTTTTTTTTTTTTTTGTTTGCTTTAGATATTAATCAATTATTGTGGGATTATCGTAGAATTTCTCCGCTTGTGCAGCGATAATTAGCTTCTTTATCAGAGGAATTTTTGCGTCGTTATGAAGCCTGATTGATCCACTAGGGTGCGCGCATTCAACGCTATTAACTTACCGCCTATTATAATATATATTTCGCTTGTTTATTATTCTGGACCGACATGATATACACGTTCTGTTAAAATGTATATTTATGATAATGCTATATATGAGGAGGTAAAACATTGTACGTATTATATCGACTTTTGCTTTATGACAATAATGAAAATATTGGCGGCCCTAATAAGGGCCTTTTGTTTGACTTGGACGACGATGATGATGATGATGAGTCGTTTGTTTGTTCTCGGTGTTGCTGGGTGTCGTGTCGGTCAAGTTGGTCGGTAGTCTGTCCATCTGTTGGCTCCTCACTTGGAGCTGGTGTACTTGGTGACGGCCTTGGTGCCCTCGGACACGGCGTGCTTGGCCAGCTCGCCGGGAAGGAGCAGCCTGACGGCAGTCTGGATCTCCCTGCTGGTGATCGTGGACCTCTTGTTGTAGTGGGCCAGGCGGGAAGCCTCGGCGGCGATGCGCTCGAAGATGTCGTTCACGAAGCTGTTCATGATGCTCATCGCCTTGGAGGAGATACCGGTGTCGGGGTGCACCTGCTTCAGCACTTTGTAGATGTAGATTGCGTAGCTCTCCTTCCTCCTGCGCTTAGACTTCTTCTTGTCCCCCTTGGAGATGTTCTTCTGGGCCTTGCCCGACTTCTTGGCTGCTTTTCCACTTGTCTTGGGTGGCATCTTGCTTGCTGTTCGTCAGAGAAGACTCGATTTTGGTCTTCAAATTTTCATTTTTTGACTTTACTTTACTTTTACGACGTTGTGGCGGCGCTCGACTAGGGCGGCCCTATTTCGCCCGGAGCTAGCTAGCACCCGAGCGGCCCCCTCTGCTATAGCATCTCCCGTAGCGGGGGGGAGCCGAATGCGGCCATTGTTAGCGAGCTCGCCGAGAACGTAAATACACCGGTCCCGTGAACGAAAAAGTCACAAGCAAAAACACAAGCAAAACAGTCTCGTTCTGACACCGCTACCGTCAACACCTTACAAGTGATCGCTCCGCAATTACCTGTGCACCTGTGTTTTTCCAAGTGTTAATCCTGACCGCAACCCTGGGTAATCTCGCCCGCTCACCAATTACCGTTCCTACCCGGCTTAGCAACCAACAGTGGAATCTCCCGCCTCGCTAATCACCGTTCTCACCTGGCATAGTAACAATCAGTGACAATACAGTTTCAAACCCAAGTTCGTAGAATTTTCCGCCCGTTACCAACTCGTTAAAAACATTTATTATTTTACAAAAGTGAAAGTTACCAACCACAGTTTTATACGCGTCAAAGGTCCCCTAAGTGATCTTAGTGAAAAATAAACAATATTAAAACAATCAACAGCGCCGCCAACCTCACGTTTCCGTTTGCCGCCGCTTTGTTCTGTGCCAACATACAGTCCACCGATTGCCACGAGCCCCTCCCGTGTCTATAATCGAAGTTTTTAAATAATCTAAGTAATCAAGCCATCGTGCCTTCACGTTTTTCTCTGCCACATAAAGTTTTTTTTTTTTTCGTGAAAGTGCCCACCGCCGCAGACATTTTGTGCCACAGTTTATACAGTGACTTTGAACTTTTGTGCTGACCCCAGTGTTTGTAGTCTATAGTGCATTCCGCCTGAAAGAAGAGTAGGGCCATCGCTAGCCACCAAACCTGTGCGTCTCACAAAATCAGCGCTGTGTATCTCCACCGACCAGTCCAGCTCTACCATCGAACTCAGTAAGTCTTTTGTCTTTTGTTATATTTGGCATACAGTCTCTCCAAGTTGTAAACTCACTTTTATTCCTGTTTAAATTCCAAACTAAGTTCATTTAATTTCTCCTTTAATTTACGTCATGGCTTCCCCCCGCTCTCAATCATCCAGCCCCACAGAGGTGGAAAATGAATTAATCGACCTTGAGTTGGTTTCATTCTTAGATGCACGTCCAGATAAAAATAATATTTCTTTAGAGGAAAAAATCCATGTATTTAACCTAACACATCGGCAATATGAGCTGGCACGCTCACCATCCAACTCTTCCCCAAACGCAGGGAATATTACCCCAACTAATTCCATCATCCCCCCTCCTCACCCAATCGCTACCTCCTCCGGCCACTATACAGCATCCCCAAATGTTAGCAACCGCAAGCGCCCCACCTCATTCTCTTCTAATGCCAGCGAATGCTCTGATGCTGACGAATCGGCATCAGAGTATTCGGAATCGGACTCATCCTTTGGTACCGAGGACATGCCATGGGAGACGGTCAAACTCTCCCGTAAAAGAAACAGAGATAGGAAATCTCCCGCAACCTCCCCCACCAACATCGAGCCGTCCTCCCCATCAAAAAAAAAACAGCAGCTCTTACCAATTGCCGTTGAGGTTGTCCAAGA
Organism: Hesperophylax magnus; assembly: GCA_026573805.1. NCBI lineage: Eukaryota > Metazoa > Arthropoda > Insecta > Trichoptera > Limnephilidae > Hesperophylax > Hesperophylax magnus. The sequence goes on along the minus strand of JAIUSX010000324.1, from coordinate 26,561 downwards.
CATGCCTTCCATCCACCCGACTACCATTTCACCACCCCCCCCACCCTCCACCCCTCCCCCAAGTTCTCCCATTCCTCAATCTACCCCCCAAGTAGTAGTCACAAACTCTAGAATCCCTCCAGTGGTGCTCCACTCAAAAACCGGTTGGGCAGCCCTGGAGAAGTCCCTCTCCGACAAGGGTATAGATTTTTACGCCAAGAATCTATCAAAAACCCTCAACATTCACCCGAAAACCCCTCGTGATCACCACCGTATCACTAAAACTCTAACGGAAAAAAATATAGACTTCCACTCGTTCAAACTCAACGAGGTCAAACCTCTCAGGGTCGTGCTCAGGGGCATCCCTGAAGAAATAACTAGCCAAGAGGTCAGCGACATACTTGGCTTGACATACCCGGTTCTCTCGGTTCACCGCATGCGGACAGGCCCTAACCGCCGTGAGATTCCTCTCATGCTAGTAAACCTCACTAAAAATGAAATATCCAAAAAAATTTTTACCGATCTAACCCAAATCCTCCACCTTAAAATCGTAGTAGAGCCCCAGAGAAAGAGACTGTCCGTTGGACAATGTCACAGATGTCAGTTTCACGGACACTCGTCTTCATGCTGCAACGCGACTCCGCGTTGCGTTAAATGTGGCGAAAACCACCCAACGAGCGCATGCACAAAGCCCCCCACGACTCCCGCTAAATGCGCTCTTTGCGCAGGGCCTCATCCGGCCAATTACAAAGGTTGCCCCCAACGCCCTGCTCCCCGTTTTTCCAACCGGTTCCAATACGTAAACCCTCAAAATATCCGCCCCCTCATGCAATACCCAGTACGGAACCCAAATTCCTGGCCTCGTCCTTCCTTCACAAACTTTAGCACTCCTAGGATCCCCCAAGCCTCCCAACAATACCGACTAGAAAGACCCCCCACAACCCAAAACATCGAACCTCTATCTCAAGTTAACCCCCCCGTCGCATCTACCTCAGCACCTAACCCCCCGCCCGTGACCACCGTCACCTACCCGCCTCTACCCGAACCCACTACCCTGCCCCAAACCTCACCCAACGCCCCACCACCCCCACCCCAAAACCTCCCAGCTAATCTTATTAAAGCCCTCCAAAACGCTGCCGCCCAACTCAAAACTGCCATGGAGATGAACTCTAGGCTGCTCTCCAACGTTCAATTACTTCTCAACTCTATCCAGTAATATCATTAAAATAAAATCTCTTTTTGTATTATTTATTTTTATTTAAATTCATTATAAATAATAATTAAAATCTCCAACAACCATTAAAATCTTTTAAAATGTCCAGACAATGTAGAAAACCATCAAATCTTCAAGCTGCATACTGGAATGCAGACGGTAAAGTAAAAGATTTCCGAGGAGAAATCCTTCAATTTCTGATGGATTTTAACCTCGATGTTCTCCTAATTAACGAAACCTGGCTAAAACCCAGCAAAACAATTAAATTTCCGAATTACATAACTTACCGCACCGACCGAACCCACTCTTCAGGCGGTGGCACCGCAATCATTGTTAAATATTCAATCGACCACTGTATCATAAACTGTCCCTCTTCAGAAAATATCGAAACTACCGCTATAGTCATAAATACTCTAAATAATGGTCCAATTAAACTCATTTCCGCGTATAGCCCCCCCAAAAGAAAATTCACTGCCCCGGACCTCGACAAACTCTTTGATAACTCTTTACCCACAATAATTGCAGGCGATTTAAATTCAAAACACGGCTCTTGGCATTCCCGAACCACTAACACTAAGGGTAGAATTCTTTTTAATTACGTAGCCGACAAATCACTTATAGTATCTGCCCCCGATATTCCCACATTTTTCCCCAAAAACGCAAATCACGACCCAGATGTCTTAGATATAATAATAATGAAAAATTGCCCCTTACTCTACACCCTTCAAACTGTTAAAAAATTATCTTCTGACCACGATCCTGTACTCTTGTTTTTATCCGACGGCTCCCTACCTTCAGTACCTTCACATAGATCCACACGTAAAAAAATTCAATGGCAAAAACTCCCCAAACTACTAGAATCAGTAAAAGTTCAAACATCAATTACCGACGAAGAAAGCCTCAATTTAGCCACTAAAAATTTCACTAACGACATAAAAACAGCCGTAGACCTTGCCACCGTCGAAGTCGCGAATGATAAACAAAGACCCGACCTTCCCGCAGAACTGAAAGAACTTATAAGAGAAAAAAACTTCGCCCGAAAGGAATGGCAAAGATTCTCAAACCCGATCGATCGCATTCGTATGAATCGTCTCTCTCACCAAGTAAAAGTCGAACTCCAAAAATACAGAGACGAGCAGTGGCACGACTTCATCTCCACTCTCGACGACGACAGAACAGCCTTTTGGAAACTCTCCAAAACCCTTAGAAAACCCCCGACCAGAATAAGTCCCCTTACGGGCCCAAAAGGCACAGTGTATTCCTCTAGAGACAAAGCCGAGACTTTTGCCGACAGTCTCGAAGAACAATTTTCCCCGACCACGACCTACGATGACCCTCAATTCGTTTCTACAGTAGAATCAACAGTCTCATCCATCCTGACAGAAACCCCCACAGACAATCCAATCCCGTTCACAACCCCTCAAGAAATTTCCAAAATTATAAAATCTTTGAAAACAAAAAAATCTCCCGGTCCCGACTTAATATCAAATAAAATTCTAAAGTGCCTCCCCTCCAAAGCCATTTGCTCTTTCACAGCCATCAGCAACGCATCCTTTAGACTTCGTTTATTTCCAAAAGACTACAAAACTGCAGACGTTATCCTTATCCCTAAACCTGGTAAAGACCCCCTTCAAGCCATAAACCACCGACCGATTAGCCTGCTTCCCTGTGCAGGTAAAATTCTTGAAAAGCTTATCCTCGCTAGATTGAAAATAATAGTCGACGATTTAAAAATCATCCCCGACTTTCAACACGGCTTTCGATCGGGCCACTCAACTCTCCACCAACTTCTGCGGGTGGTCGAACAAATTACAAACGGATTCAACTCTCGTCAACACACTGTAGTCCTCTCCCTAGACGTCTGCAAAGCATTCGATAAAGTCTGGCACAGAGGTCTCATTTATAAAATGTACCTCCTCGGTATCCCCCTTTCAATGCTTCAACTCATAGCTAATTTTATTAAAGACCGTAAATTTAGAATCAAATTAGATGGAATTTTTTCCACAGTGAGATCGCTAAGAGCAGGTGTCCCTCAAGGCTCTATTCTCTCGCCAGCTCTTTTCAATATATACCTAAGCGATATCCCCCGCCCTAGCATTCATAACTTTCGCACCAAAAAAACCAAAATAGGCAAATTTGCAGACGACACTGAAGTCATGTCGACTTCAGTAAGCGAAATGACCGCTACACGACGCGTCCAAGACCACGCGTCGAAACTAGAATCATTTTTTAAACAATGGCGAATTAGCATCAATCCCTCAAAAAGCGCCGCTTGTGTTTTCTCCCGTAGACGTCCACTTGTTCGGCGAAAACGTACCTTGGAAAAAAAACATTAAATACCTCGGAGTAACTCTAGACAGCAGACTAACTTGGAAAAAGCATTTAACAGAAACTCTAAATTCAGCAAATAAAACTCTTGCAGCCCTTTATCCCATGATATCTAAAAATAACAAAAAATTATCTCCAAGGAACAAACTACTAATATATAAATCCACTATAAGACCTAAACTCACTTACGCTAGCCCTATCTGGGCACACGCTTCAGAGCCCCAGCTAAAAAGACTACAAACATTTCAAAACAAAGCCATACGCATTGCCCTGGGAGCTCCTAGATGGATGAGGGTTGCTCAACTACATCGGGACTCTGAAGTTCCCCTCCTTAAAGACCATATCTTAAGTCTCGCGGAAACATTTTATGCGGGCCTCCCCACCCATGAAAACGCGTCCATCAACTGTCTCGCACAGTACGATGTAAATGAAATAACTACCTTTAAAAAACCCAAACAAATCCTCCGTAAACCTTAAATCCCCCATATTGCAGCCATGTTTCCTTGCAAAAATATTTTAAAAACACAACCAAAATTAAATTAAAATTTATCCTACAACCAATTTTAAAATCATGATGAAAGAGAAAGGGGCCTTTTTGGCCCGGAGCTCTATATGCCAATATTTCAAAAGTCAAAAGTCACAAGCAAAAATTCCGCGTACAGCCCCCCCAAAAGAAAATTCACTGCCCCGGACCTCGACAAACTCTTTGATAACTCCTTACCCACAATAATTGCAGGCGATTTAAATTCAAAACACGGCTCTTGGCATTCCCGAACCACTAACACTAAGGGTAGAATTCTTTTTAATTACGTAGCCGACAAATCACTTATAGTATCTGCCCCCGATATTCCCACATTTTTCCCCAAAAACGCAAATCACGACCCAGATGTCTTAGATATAATAATAATGAAAAATTGCCCCTTACTCTACACCCTTCAAACTGTTAAAAAATTATCTTCTGACCACGATCCTGTACTCTTGTTTTTATCCGACGGCTCCCTACCTTCAGTACCTTCACATAGATCCACACGTAAAAAAATTCAATGGCAAAAACTCCCCAAACTACTAGAATCAGTAAAAGTTCAAACATCAATTACCGACGAAGAAAGCCTCAATTTAGCCACTAAAAATTTCACTAACGACATAAAAACAGCCGTAGACCTTGCCACCGTCGAAGTCGCGAATGATAAACAAAGACCCGACCTTCCCGCAGAACTGAAAGAACTTATAAGAGAAAAAAACTTCGCCCGAAAGGAATGGCAAAGATTCTCAAACCCGATCGATCGCATTCGTATGAATCGTCTCTCTCACCAAGTAAAAGTCGAACTCCAAAAATACAGAGACGAGCAGTGGCACGACTTCATCTCCACTCTCGACGACGACAGAACAGCCTTTTGGAAACTCTCCAAAACCCTTAGAAAACCCCCGACCAGAATAAGTCCCCTTACGGGCCCAAAAGGCACAGTGTATTCCTCTAGAGACAAAGCCGAGACTTTTGCCGACAGTCTCGAAGAACAATTTTCCCCGACCACGACCTACGATGACCCTCAATTCGTTTCTACAGTAGAATCAACAGTCTCATCCATCCTGACAGAAACCCCCACAGACAATCCAATCCCGTTCACAACCCCTCAAGAAATTTCCAAAATTATAAAATCTTTGAAAACAAAAAAATCTCCCGGTCCCGACTTAATATCAAATAAAATTCTAAAGTGCCTCCCCTCCAAAGCCATTTGCTCTTTCACAGCCATCAGCAACGCATCCTTTAGACTTCGTTTATTCCCAAAAGACTACAAAACTGCAGACGTTATCCTTATCCCTAAACCTGGTAAAGACCCCCTTCAAGCCATAAACCACCGACCGATTAGCCTGCTTCCCTGTGCAGGTAAAATTCTTGAAAAGCTTATCCTCGCTAGATTGAAAAAAATAGTCGACGATTTAAAAATCATCCCCGACTTTCAACACGGCTTTCGATCGGGCCACTCAACTCTCCACCAACTTCTGCGGGTGGTCGAACAAATTACAAACGGATTCAACTCTCGCCAACACACTGTAGTCCTCTCCCTAGACGTCTGCAAAGCATTCGATAAAGTCTGGCACAGAGGTCTCATTTATAAAATGTACCTCCTCGGTATCCCCCTTTCAATGCTTCAACTCATAGCTAATTTTATTAAAGACCGTAAATTTAGAATCAAATTAGATGGAATTTTTTCCACAGTGAGATCGCTAAGAGCAGGTGTCCCTCAAGGCTCTATTCTCTCGCCAGCTCTTTTCAATATATACCTAAGCGATATCCCCCGCCCTAGCATTCATAACTTTCGCACCAAAAAAACCAAAATAGGCAAATTTGCAGACGACACTGAAGTCATGTCGACTTCAGTAAGCGAAATGACCGCTACACGACGCGTCCAAGACCACGCGTCGAAACTAGAATCATTTTTTAAACAATGGCGAATTAGCATCAATCCCTCAAAAAGCGCCGCTTGTGTTTTCTCCCGTAGACGCCCTAAGCGACCCCCTAACATCCACTTGTTCGGCGAAAACGTACCTTGGAAAAAAAACATTAAATACCTCGGAATAACTCTAGACAGCAGACTAACTTGGAAAAAGCATATAACAGAAACTCTAAATTCAGCAAATAAAACTCTTGCAGCCCTTTATCCCATGATATCTAAAAATAACAAAAAATTATCTCCAAGGAACAAACTACTAATATATAAATCCACTATAAGACCTAAACTCACTTACGCTAGCCCTATATGGGCACACGCTTCAGAGCCCCAGCTAAAAAGACTACAAACATTTCAAAACAAAGCCATACGCATTGCCCTGGGAGCTCCTAGATGGATGAGGGTTGCGCAACTACATCGGGACTCTGAAGTTCCCCTCCTTAAAGACCATATCTTAAGTCTCGCGGAAACATTTTATGCGGGCCTCCCCACCCATGAAAACGCGTCCATCAACTGTCTCGCACAGTACGATGAAAATACAATAACTACCTTTAAAAAACCCAAACAAATCCTCCGTAAGCCTTAAATCCCCCATATTGCAGCCATGTTTCCTTGCAAAAATATTTTAAAAACACAACCAAAATTAACTTAAAATTTATCCTACAACCAATTTTAAAATCATGATGAAAGAGAAAGGGGCCTTTTTGGCCCGGAGCTCTATATGCCAATATTTCAAAAGTCACAAGCAAAAATTTTGCCAGACTCGCCTAACCGAGTCTGCTATTCCGCTATCGAAGCAGTTCTCAAGCACCCAGCACCCCTATCATGTCAGGTCGCGGCAAAGGAGGCAAAGTGAAGGGAAAGGCAAAGTCCCGCTCTAACCGCGCCGGACTCCAGTTTCCCGTCGGACGTATCCACCGCCTGCTGAGGAAGGGCAACTACGCCGAGAGGGTGGGCGCCGGTGCCCCCGTCTACCTGGCCGCCGTCATGGAGTACCTGGCCGCCGAGGTTCTCGAGCTGGCCGGCAACGCCGCCAGGGACAACAAGAAGACCAGGATCATCCCCCGCCATCTGCAGTTGGCCATCCGAAACGACGAGGAGCTCAACAAGCTGCTCTCCGGCGTGACCATTGCTCAGGGAGGTGTTCTGCCCAACATTCAGGCTGTTCTCCTGCCCAAGAAGACAGAAAAGAAGGCGTAATTTTGACAGCGACAAACTATACTAACATCAGAAAAAAAAAAAAATGAACGTCCCTCAAGTCCACGACCACCACCACACCATACCATCAAGATGACTTGATTCATTATTTAAAAAAGGCCCTTCTCAGGGCCGCCAATTTTTCTCACTATTTTAAAATTACAAAAGTCGTTATATACCTACACTATATGTAAATAATTATATTCTTCACGGTCTTAAATCTATGTATGTATGTATGTATGTATGTATGTACAAAATATATTCTATTCGTGCATTATTATTGGCGAAAAGTTGACATTTTAAATCTCATTCAATTTGAGGTTAAAGCAACGTGTCAATCAATTTGTGATTAATGGATAATGGCAAATGGAGTAAAATTAGCTTGATTTACAAGCTCTAGCTCCTTTATGACGATGATTTTATTGGGTCTAGTCGTATTATATGATATTTTCGACTGTTTTATGACTATTCATTCATTTAGATATTTTACAATACGCACTTACCCTTAATTTGACATTTATGACCACAGACAATGATAAATTATAGATGATAAATCAATACAATAGTGATGGGGGTGACGCGTCCGACACTTTCGCAAAGAAAGTGATTAAAAAGTTTAAAAAAACATGAATAAATTATGGATATGGGGTGGGTGTGGTGTTTTTTTTTTTTTTTTTTCGTATTTTCGATAGAGTAATTTGCAATCGGATGAACATTTGGCGGCCCTGATAAGGGCCATTTTGTGTGACGTTTCGCGTCGATTGGGTCGAAATTGGAATGGTGAGCTGTTGTTTGTTTGTTTGTTTGTTTGTTGTCTCGCTTCGATCCGATTGATTTGATTAGATGGTCGGTCGGTTGGTTGCTCGCTCGCGGCTTAAGCACGCTCGCCGCGGATGCGTCTCGCCAGCTGGATGTCCTTGGGCATGATGGTGACGCGCTTGGCGTGGATCGCGCAAAGGTTGGTGTCCTCGAAGAGGCCGACCAGGTAGGCCTCGCTCGCCTCCTGCAGGGCCATCACGGCTGAGCTCTGGAAGCGCAGGTCGGTCTTGAAGTCCTGGGCGATCTCGCGCACCAGTCGCTGGAAGGGCAGCTTGCGGATCAGCAACTCCGTGCTCTTCTGGTAGCGGCGGATCTCGCGAAGGGCGACCGTGCCGGGCCTGTAGCGATGGGGCTTCTTCACTCCTCCGGTGGCGGGCGCGCTCTTCCTCGCCGCCTTCGTGGCCAGCTGCTTCCTGGGAGCCTTGCCTCCGGTAGACTTGCGGGCGGTCTGCTTTGTACGAGCCATGTTCTGTTTGAAATATTACAGTGACCCGAAAAACAGTCTCGTCGCCCTATTTATAGGAAAGAACCGTGAGAGTGCGACGGTGCGATGCCATTGGTCGCCCGCCGGGTCTTGGGGAGTGAGTAAATCAGGGTTGCCAATGCGTATGTTCTAAAATACCCACAGTGGAAAATTCAAAATCAAAATTATATATATATTTTTTATTTTATTTTTTTTTATATGCGTATAAAATTCGTAAAAATAAGTATTTATACTACATTTATAATATATATATATCCTGCGAAAGAAAACGAAATTATAGTACTTTTAATAATTGGCAATATTGTCGGAAAATCAAAAAAAAAAAAAAAAAAAACTTTTAATGGGATCTCCGCACTTTAACTTTTCTTATTAAATTTACAATTCATAAGAATTCACCGCGATTTTCTGGAATTCACCACGAATTGGCAACCCTGCAGTCAGTCAGGCTACGCGAGTGGGGGGCCATCGTCGGTTTTGCCAGAGAGTATATAATGAAGGCGAAATCCGGAAACTCAAAAAATCGTTCTTCACCCGCCTTACTGAGCGGTTGCCTTCGCGTTCGTCTCAACCGAAAACAAACCAAAAAACACCATGACCGGTCGCGGAAAGGGAGGAAAAGGCCTCGGAAAGGGTGGAGCCAAGCGTCACAGGAAGGTGCTTCGCGATAACATCCAGGGCATCACGAAGCCGGCCATCCGCCGTCTGGCTCGCAGGGGAGGCGTCAAGCGTATCTCCGGCCTGATCTACGAGGAGACTCGCGGAGTGCTGAAGGTGTTCCTGGAGAACGTGATCAGGGATGCTGTCACCTACACCGAGCACGCCAAGAGGAAGACCGTCACCGCCATGGACGTCGTGTACGCCCTGAAGCGCCAGGGTCGCACCCTGTACGGCTTCGGCGGCTAGGCTGCGCGCGACCACCACACCATCACCGTCACCGTCACATCCACCCGATTGTTTATTTACGACAACACACTACTTGGCAGTGTGATAAAACTCACAAAACGGCCCTTCTCAGGGCCACCACTATGTTCAAGCCGTTTAATGCATCTTACACAATTCTCGGACGGACCGACCGACTGCCCGCAAAGTATAATATAATATGATTAGTCACGCGAGGTAAGAATTATTTCGAGGCGCAAAGAACGCCGTTTTATTTGTAAAAATAAAAAGTAGAGTTAAATTCAGAAATTTTAAACGATTCCCACTTCACGGCAAATAAGAATCTAGGAAAAAACATAAAAATAACCGCGCCGGAGCAGGAAAATTTAATAGTTTTTAATTTAAAGTTGATATTCTCTATGTAAACAGAACGGCGTCACACGCCCCTGGCATGAGGATTAAAAAAATGCTACCTGGCTACATAACATATCGAGTCGGAGGTCTTCTGTCTTTTGGTAGGAAGGGAAAAAAAAAAAAAAAAAAGGAAAAAAAAAATATGAAAAAAAAGAGGAAAAAAAAAAATTAACCCTAACAAATATGCACGTTTTCATTGTACAGCAGGGAAGGAAAATAAATTTAAAAGTTTCATACTTTTTACTAAAAATTCACCTTCATACTGTGTGGACTGTGAGAATTTCATTTTTGGGCTGCGTCCTTTTCATTGATGTTGTCATTCTGTGAAAAAATTCGTAAGCCTTTAAATTACTTTATGACATGATTACTCTATGACTTACTATTATTATGCGCTTCCCTATGGCGCTTCCGGAAAAACCCTTACCCGTGCTTTATTGCCATTATATAAGTTATGCAAATGAATGGTTATGATAATAATAATAAATACTATGAAATTCGGTGGAATGAATAATAATTGACGTATTTTACTATTATACCTCTTGCGATACTCTCTCTAATCTCTTCGAATATTTTTGTATTATGCATTTATGAAATCATTGGTAGCCCTGAAAAGGGCTTTTTATCGTCAACAACTTGGCACCGCGACTCGGGTGCTCGCTTTCCGCCAGCTGATATATCCGCGGTGGTGATAGATATATTATATAATGACAATATATAACTATACACACACGTGAAGTCATGTGGAAGTCCTACTTCTTGGGTGCGGCCTTCTTCGCTGCGGGCTTGCCCTTGGGAGCTGCGGCAGCCTTCTTCGGCTTGGGCGCCTTGGGCTTCTTGGTCGGGGGCTTGGCCGACTTCTTCGCCTTCGTGGGGCTCTTTGGCTTCGCGGCGGGCTTCTTGGCGGCGGCGGCGGCGGCCTTCTTGGCCGGCGAGCCGGCGGGAGCCTTCTTCGCCTTGGCGGGGGCGACGGCCTTCTTCGCCTTGGCGGGCGCGGCGGCCGCCTTCCTGGGCTTCTTGGCGGCGGAGGCGGCAGAGGTGCGCTTCTTGGGCGCGGCGGCGGCCGGCTTCTTGGCGCCGCCGGCGGAACCCTTGGCCTTCGCCTCCAACTTGAAGGAGCCGGACGCTCCCTTGCCCTTGGTCTGGACCAGGGCGCCGGACTCGACGGCTCCCTTCAGGTACTTCTTGATGAAGGGGGCCAGCTTATCGGCGTCGACCTTGTAGTTGGCGGTGATGTACTTCTTGATGGCCTGCAGGGACGAGCCGCCGCGCTCCTTCAGCTCCTTGATGGCGTTGTTGACCATCTCGGACGTCTTCGGGTGAGAGGGCTTCGCCTTGGGCTTCTTGGCCGCCGCGGCGGATGCCTTTGCCTTCTTGGCGGGAGTGGTCGGAACGGGAGACGCCGCCGTCGCTGCTAGTGCTGTATCTGCCATTGTAGATTGGTGCTGGTGGTGCTGTTCGGCTTGCTTGCTGATGCTGGAATAGCTTTGTGGCTGATGGATTTTTTTTTTTTTTTTTATTTTCTAGATTCTTATATTCCATGAAGTGGTGAATCATTTAAATTTACTGAATTTAAAGTTAATGTTCTTTATACAAATAGAACGGCGTCATATGCGCCTCACAATTTTTACCTCATATGGGTTTATTCAAATATTACCTGGCTTTTATAGACTTAGAGGCCTTGTATTTTCTCGGTAGGGAAAAAATTTGTTACCTAAAAACCCTACTAAAATTGCATGTTTTCGTCCAGCATCAGCACCACCAGCGACCGACAGCGGCCATATACTACATACGTGTCTGTTTGTGTTGTGTTGGGAATGGGGGGAGGAAATTTCGGCTGCGCCCTATTGTTGGGTTCCTTCCGCATTTGCCGTTGGGAGTAAGGAAAATCGCAGAAAACCTTACCCGGAAGGAGCGGCCGAACGTCAACTTGAAACGTATACGGCCTTCAGTAACATCGGTATATGATGTCCTGCATTTTTGAGATGTGTGTGTGTGTGTCTGATTTTATGTTAATATATACTTATGGGAGGATAGAAAATAAACATACATATACATACAAATTATAAAATATTATATAAATATATAAATAGATATATAAACATTATATATTTAGGAGGAAAGTCGGGAGTTTAGGAAATACCTACTGCTCGCTATTCGTCCGCGTCTGATTCTGGTATGTGCCATATGTGGTCATGGTCCATGAGGATGTGTTTAGGTAGTCTGTGTGTGTATTTGAATGTCAGGTCGCTCGGAGCATTGTATTGTCCTATGTCTCGTATTAGTGGATTTTTACTAAGTGTGAGTGATTTGTAAAAGCGTGCAGTCAGTCTGTGTGTGAATTCGTATAGTGTTGGAATTTGTTCTCGTTCGTGTAATCTCTTCAAGTTTGTTCTGAGTCTCGTGTTGTATGTGATTTTAATGCAGAGATTTTGAAGTGTCTGTAGTTTCTTGTGGTCTGTGTGTGAGATGCTGCTCCATACGGGAATCGCATACGAGAGTACCGGACGAATGAGCGAGTAGTAGACGAGGAGTTTGGTTTTGGGAAGTAGCGGACTCCGTCTATTGAAAATTGGCTTCATCATGCCGATCGCTTTTCGCGTGCGCGCGTGCATCTTTGCTTGTTGAGATTTCCAGTTGAGGCGGGAGTCCATGGTCAGGCCGAGATATGTAACTTCATCTTTCCATTCAATGCTGTGTCCTCCCATTTCGATGTTGAAGTCAGGTGTTCTATTTATACGTTTTCTCGTGAACATGATGGCTTCGGTTTTCGCCTCGTTCAGTTTCAGGCGCCATTTCTTGTAGTACTCTACGAGCGCGTCGAGCGCCCTCTGTAGGTAAATCGCGGCCATGTTCGCTTTCAGCGAGGAAACGTATAGTTTGACGTCATCTGCGTAGATAGACAGATTGCATCTCTCGTCTCGGGGGATGTCGTAGGTGAACAGAATGAAGAGAAATGGTCCCAGTAAACTTCCTTGCGGCACGCCTTTTGGAATCTCACGCATTGAAGATAACACGTTCCTTATGAACACTCTGAACGATCTATTCTTTAGGTATTCCTGTATCAGTCTCGTTAGGTATATGGGCGTGTTGGTGCGGTGCAACTTATGCACGAGCCCGTCTATCCATACGGTGTCGAATGCCTTCTCTAGGTCGATGAGCGCAGCGATCATCCATCAGCACGCGAGCGTGGCTGATGGATGAGGATCAGCCGAGGGAATTCGAATGGCGTCCCTACCGTGCCGCCGGCGCAGAGAGCTCGCTTGTCGATTGTGATGATGAAAACGTGTATCATTTATGCTTAGGTCATCGTAGTAAAATAGGATAAATACCTTGCTCAACGTAGATAGTAGGCTAATCGGCCGGTAGCTTGTCGGCTGCGTTCTATCTTTATTCGGCTTTGCGAATGGCAGCACGGTCGCTGATTTCCAAATCTGGGGAAAATGCCCAGTCATGAGGCAGGCATTGAACAATTTTGTAGTGTATATGATGGCTTTTTGAGGGAGATGTTTGAGTAAAATGTTGTGAATTTGATCGCTTCCCGGCGCCTTGTTCGTTCTGAGTCGCTTGATTGTGACCGCAATCTCGCTCGGCGTTGTGAAATGAATATCTTCAGCGTTTGTCTGCTCTGCTTCGTTCAAATCTCGTAGAGAGTCAGCTACGATCCGGTCCGTAGCCGGGTCGGAAAGGCCGTCTGTAGCGGCGTAGGCTCTCTCGAAGCCGTCGGCGAGTGTGTCAGCTTTTTCTTGTAGCGACAAAGCCGTCCCAGGGCCGTTCAATTTCTGTAGCGGGGGGATTGTGAAATCTTTATGTCTCAGCGCGCTTGCCATTTTCCATAATGAATTATCCTTCGGCGTGAGCGACGCGACTTTTTTGTCCCAAAGTTCGCGCTTGAGTTCTGCGATTTCAGTCTTGATTTCCCTCTGCAGGCAGTTGTACGCTGTCTTGAAGTATTCGTCACGCGTGCGGTGGTACATGCGTCGCAGGCGATTTTTGTCCTTGATGAGCGATAAAACGTGCTCGGGAAGCTTGATCGTGTATGAATGTACTTCTTTGAGAGGAATGTGTGTATCTTGTGCTGTTTGAAGAATCTCTGTGAGAGTGCTTGTAGCTGCGTCGATTTCTTGTGGCGAGCGCAGAGTTCCCGAAGTGAGATGAATTCGTTCGTTGACTTCCTTTTTAAATCCTTCCCAGTCCGCATCCTTATAATTGCGCTGTTTTCTGGGGGTCCTTGAAGTTGTGCCGCCTATAGTAAAGCACACGGGCAGATGGTCCGAAGACAGCTCGTCTAATGTGCGCAGTGGAGATATTGTCTTAACATTTTTCTCGAGTACTATATCCAAAGTACTCGGATATCTAGAGCGTTGCGTGTAGTACGTAGGTCTGTCGGGCGCCATTATCGAATAGGTATTTGTCTGCATGTGTGTAAAGAGCGTATTTCCGTTCGCATTACCTCTGTAGTTATTCCAGTAGTTGTGTTTGGCGTTCAAATCGCCTCCTATCACAACGATTGGTCCCAGATTGAGCAATTTATTGAGATCTTCTCTCACTAGGTTACTTTGGGTGCAGTATACGGAGATGATGGTATGCGCTCTACCCTCTATGGTGACTTCGATAATCGTGGCTTCAGCGTGCTTCAACTTCGGAGTGGGAATTCTTGTGGACGTCATTGATTGTCGAACGAATATTGCGGTTCCTCCGCCTGATCTTCCCTGTCGGTCGTCTCGGTAAATCTCGAAGCCTTGCACTCTCAGCGGTACGCTTGGATTCAAGTGGGATTCTGATAAGAGAATTATGTCGGTGTTTAATTCATTTGCCAAAGCGAGCAGTTCGTCTGTCTTGTTGCGCACGCTAAATGCGTTCCATACGAGGACTCTCACCTTCTCGGGATTAGACATCGAGGGTGGTCGTGAGGAGCTCCATCAGGACGACGAGCTTCTCTGCTCTTGATGTGCAGCGGGCGAGCTGCGATCGCATCCTCAGGAGGCCTTGGAGCAGGGCCATGATGTCCAGGTCGTCCTCTGTAGTGGTGGGCGCGCGCACGGGCTCCTGCTGTGGGCGGGGCTGGGGGCGGGGGGGCTGTGGGGGCGGCGCGGTCTCGCGCTGCTCTTGGGCGGGGGCGGTGCCTCCGGCTACGTTGGCCCATGTGCGTCCATCCGTCCTCGGCTGAGGAGGTGGCCTGCTCGGGTTCTGTTCTGCCGGAGGGGGTTGGGGCCTTCTGGCAGGTCGCTGCTGTATTGAGGCGACGTACGCTACCCGCTTGGGGCAGCCTCTGTAGTTGGCGGGATGCGGGCCTGAGCAGTTACAGCATGCGGCGGGCTCGTCTCTCGTCTTCTTGGGGCATTCTGCCGAAGCATGCTCCAGTAAGCATTTTACACACCTTGCTGTGTGCGAACAGTTTCGGGACCCATGTCCGAAGTCTTGACATCTGTAGCACTGGGTGCCGTGCTGAAGGTGATTACTCCTGTGCTTCTGGAGTCGAATGCGGCAGTGGCACAGGTATTTGACGGCCGCGCGCAGCTGTCCCATGTTGACTTCCTTATTGAAGTGCGCTAAGTATATGGGATACTCATTTGAGGCAGTCATCTTGACCACCTTCACAGCTGGGAATCCTTGCGATTCCAGATCCGCCGCGATGTCTTGTACATCTACTAGAGGCAGGCCCTTGATCACGGCCTTCTTCATTTTTTCGGCTTCGGCCGTGAATGTGTGGAAGCCGCGCGCCTCCGCTCGCAGTCCATTGGTGAGGGCGCGATGGTCCTCCATCGTGCGCACGAAGATGTTGGCCGTGCCGCCCCTGTTATATCTAAAAGTGAAGAGCTTACCCGCCCCCAGATGTCCTTGCACCGCAGCTGTGATCTGCGCGTGTGTCATGTTCCCCAGGGTCATCACAACCGGGGGAACACGGTCTCTCCTTCCGGTACCTGCGGGGGAGAAAGAATTATTAGTGTTGGCACGCTTATTACGCGGCGCGCCGGCGCCTTCGCTTACCTCGGGCAACTCTTCAAATCGGTTGCCACACTGGAGCGGTTGTGGTCCCCGTGGGGACATGGGCCTCTTTGCGGGGTTGGACGGCCTCGTCCAGCCTCCATCCTGGGGGGCAGCCGTCTCCATCGGCTGCTGGGGCCTCGGGGGCGCCACGTAGGCCGACGCTGGGCCTATCGGGGGGCGCCTGGGGGCAGGACTGGGTCCTGTTGCCCAGGAGGGGCCTGCTATGGGCTCCGTCATCTCGGTTACGTCGGGCGTGGTGGCAGTCGTGGTGGTGGATGGTCTCCGGGTCCTTGGGTCCTCGGAGCGGGGCTGTGGTGCGGGGACCGTGAGGCGCATGGTCCCTGTCTTCCTTCGAAGCGCTATCTGATGGGCGCCGGGCGGTACCACGACCGGGGAGTCCTCGTGGTCAGCGGGGAGCATCCTCGTCGGGAACATCTTGACAGGCGGTAGTCTGTGCCTCCTCTTGAAGAGGGAGCACGTCTCTGGAGCTTGTGGGCGGTTTGCGGGGGCCAGCGTGAGTCTTCGTTGTTTAAGTATAGCGAGAAAGTGTTGCCTTGATAAAGGCAGTTGGGTGGGCGCGAGCGCCTGCTCGGTGGGCCGGTGGGATCTCTCCGGTCGGCAAAAGTAGCGGGGCCTGGCTGATTACTCAAGCCAGACAAAAACGACTTCTGTGGTTGATCTCTCTCCCTGTGGCTCTATCCTATCGGCTCGTGGCTGATGGATGAGGATCAGCCGAGGGAATTCGAATGGCGTCCCTACCGTGCCGCCGGCGCAGAGAGCTCGCTTGTCGATTGTGATGATGAAAACGTGTATCATTTATGCTTAGGTCATCGTAGTAAAATAGGATTTTATCAGCGAGGATAAATTTTCCGGAACGGTAGGGAGCGGGCGGGCGTAGGACAGAGATGTGGGCCCGCGGAGGGAGGGGAATCTTCGCTCCCCGGGAGCGGCGCTAGGCGCAGTGAGGCTCCGGATGAGGAAATGCGCGAGGGCGGCGACTCGGAGTGCCACAAAAGAGACCGCAGCTCGGGAGACCCTCGAGTCGGCGGGTCTAGAGGGCGGCGTGGGCGAGGGCGGGACTCCGGCCGGGGGGTCCCGCAGCATTCCCGCCGTCGGGGGGCCCCGCGAGCGCCGACAGGGCCCCCGAGCCGCCCCGCCGTAGAACGGCGTGCCGGCCCACAGCATACATCGGGCTCGCGGTGCTCGGGCCTGTATAATATTATGTGTCCGCCAAATCGACCTAGGCGTGATAATAATGCGAAATAAATTAATAATGTTAGACGAAATTAATTTTAAAAAATTAAACGAGCCCTACTGATGATGCTATTATATCTGATTTCTTACAGGACAGCCGGGGGCGGCGCGGCGCGGCGTGAGAGACGAGCCCTCGAAGACATGAAAATAATAACCTGGTTAAACTATTAATGTTTGCGATTGTTTATGTGCTTAAAAAAAAAAAAATTTAAAATTAAAAAAAATTATATGAATTATGATTATGATGATGAATAAAAAGTAGGAAAACAAAAACAAAAAAAAAACTACAGACAGACAAAGAAACAAAAACCGTATAAGATATTTAATCAGAACATCATCGGATGACAAATAACTGGAAAAATAACAGCAGCAAATAAATGTCTAGCATCACTTTATCCAATGATGGGAAAGAAAAGTCGTTTATCAACGGATAATAAATTACTTCTTTATAAAACAACAATAAGACCAGGTTTCACGTACGGATGCCCCATTTGGGGGCACGCCGCTCCAAGTCTCATACAAAAGATTCAACTCTTTCAAAATAAAGCCTTGCTTTAAACGCACCTAAATGGATTAGAATTTCTTCTATCCATAATGACACCAACATTGGACTTAATTGTTTCCCAAGCGACCAAATTTTATGCCGGCCTTCCCAGCCATACTAATCCTACAATAAGATCGAATTTTATTTTTATTTTCAAAATTTGAAAATTTCATTCATACAAATTTTCAATTGATTTTTCGTTTTTTTTTTTTTCTCCCTTTTACTAAATTTACTAAATTGCCACTACATTTAATCTACAAAAAAAAAAAAAAAAGAAACACGTGGAAAGAAGCTGTGGGTGTGCGAAAGAATACTTATTACTTTTAATGAAGTTAAATGTTGGAAAATTTATGATTTAAATTTAATTATGGAATAAATGAAAATATCAACGGAATATATGTCGATAATTATTCACGCATCATCAGATAGTTGCACGTTTGATTGATCCACCCACTGAACTTGACACTTGGAAACGGAAACGGAAGTCAATCGCGATGCATTGTTCATGAAAAATGATGGCCGCCCGGCGTGACCGACCCCCGAGAGGGCGGCCGTTCAGGTGTTCGGGGGTCCGGTGAGAGAGCGCGGAGGCGACGGCGAAAAGCGGCGAGGAAGACGAGAAAAGGTGAAATAATACGGCGAAATGAAAGAAAGCGGAGGTTCGGACCTCCACGCGCCATTTTTGTTCAGATCGTTTCGCGCGCGCGAAGATTATTATTTAACAAACATCACACACACCCGCGCACGCACACGCACACAACACACACAACACATCAGATCCGTATAACTGGCATCAAATCGATTGATCAAAGTTTATTTACATTATTATCAAACGGCGATCGCGAGAGTTACGGGATGAACACAAACAACAAGATTGACAACTGTCTAAACCATAGAAAGAAGAAATTGGTAGAAAAAAAAAACAACAGAAAAAGAAACGTAAAAATAAAGAGAATCCCCTCTGTTTGAATACTCCCCCTATGTCCATGGCTTTTTGGGTTAACGATTAAATAAAAAAAAAGTATTTTAATGATTAAATTGAATTTAAATTAATTATATTGAATATAAATTAATTATATTCAATAAAAAAAATATATATGTATACAGGGTGTATCGGCACGTACCCGACAAACTTTAACCAGCTATTCCTTAGCATATTTGAAGTAAAAAATCTTATGTGCACTTTGCTGTCCGGTAACGTTTTTTTTTAATAAAAAAATTATTATTCATATTTTCACCACATGTCACCACTGTTTTATCCTTTGTCAAAGTTTGAAAACCCATCTGGCAAATATTTTATTCGAATTCCGTTGAATAATGCACGTGTGTACCTATATTGGCGCACACTTACAATCACAACGAAATGGCACGGCACCATTCGTCTCATTTTTAACTATTATTATTTAGTGTGTGCGAAAGAGCGAAGACGCTCTTCGACATACTTGCTTATAACAGCTGTTGAACACGAAACATATATATATATATTTTATATATTATTTTATATATTATTTTATAAATATATATATTTTATTATTATTCAATTGTAATTTTTACGTAAATATGAATTCCTCTGAAAGATTCTGGAGGTCTGGATACGTATGATACAGTAATTCTGTCTCATGTTTGAATTCAATATAACATATTTGTAATACTGATTAATCAAACATTTCGTAAGCAAGGAGGAAGATTTCTGTGCAAGCGAAACCACAATTCGATAGTTTAACCGACATTCACACAAAAATAGTAAACAAATTAATTCCAAAAGTATTCACGTTTCTTTCCTGACATGACGCTGCATGGACTCACACCGATCTAGTATTAATATTAAAAGTGATGAATTAAAAAAAAAAAAAAGAAAAAAAGTTGTGAAATAATTAATGTTCATCGGTAAGTACTTGATGCAATTATTTAATCAAAAATCTGCGGTGAAAGAACATATATTTGCGATGGCAACACTGCCCCATGAATTCGTTTTCCTTACGTCAAATGTTGTTTGTTGTTTTACCGTTTTGTTTGAAATCATATTTTCGATCTAGCCTCTGTCATGACAGAGATCATTGTGTTTTTAGATCAGTGTTTTTACAGTGGAGAAACTTTAATCAATTGATATGATGTGCGTGATATATCTACGTATCTGATTTTATATCGGGCAATAATGCGAGTTGTTTGTTTTGACATGACGTGAATAAATCCCGCTTCTCCGGTAGATATCCACCGGATCGGGTAGTTCATTCGTCCCCATGCCGTCCATCGTCTTCTCCCATCCGTCATAGTCATCATCTTCGTCATAATAATATTATATCGCAAACAAACGAATATAAAACGATCACAATTAAAAATCAAAATGACACCTGAATGTTCAGACGACGTGTACATCGTGGAACTTCATAATGCGGTGTTTAGTAGAAGAATTTGTAAACTTTTTAAGTTCATTTCATCAAAGTTCACCAGTCCTAAAGAGTCATATATTCTCGAGCCTTTAAAAATAAATATCAATTCTACTTGTGCCCCTAATCTTCTAATAAACCATACAATAGGCAACAGTAATGTGTGTTAAAAGAATAGCAAATGTGAAATTAATGTCCAGTGTTTTTCTACTACAGTGTGTTTATCTGAGCTTGACTGGCCAGGTTTGGCCATGTTTTGCCATGTTTTTCTGTTTTCACAAAAGGGCGCTATACAAATTATCGAATTATTGTTATTACAAGGCTTCCGTATCATTTGTGTAATCAAATGTCCCAACTGCTGCTAACCACCTGTAGCCAGTGAGCCTATGGCATCCCCAATTGGGGTATGAGTGAATGTACAGAATGGTGGGACAACAGTTGGTATGACTTAGATAATAATGAAAAGTAAGAATAACCTAACCTAGCCTAGCCTAGCTTAGCCTAACCCAAACTAACCTAACCCAACCCAAACTAACCTAACCCAACCCAAACTAACCTAACCCAACCCAAACTAACCTATCCTAAACCAACCCAAACTAACCCAAACTAACCTAACCTAACCCAACCCAAACTAACCTAACCCAAACTAACCTAACCCAACCCAAACTAACCTAACCCAACCCAAACTAACCCAACCCAAACTAACCCAACCTAACCCAACCCAACCTAACCAAACATAACCTAACCTAACCCAACCTAACCTAACCTAACCTAACCTAACCCAACCTAACCAAACATAACCTAACCTAACCTAACCCAACCTAACCTAACCCAACCTAACCCAACATAACCTAACCTAACCTAACCTAACCTAACCCAACCTAACCCAACCTAACCTAACCTAACCCAACATAACCTAACCCAACATAACCTAACCCAACATAACCAAACCTAACCTAACCCAACCTTACCTAACCAAACCTAACCTAACCCAACCTTACCCAACCCAACCTTACCTAACCCAACCTAACCTAACCCAACCTAACCTAACCCAACCTTACCTAACCCAACCTTACCTAACCCAACCCAACCTTACCTAACCCAACCCAACCCAACCTTACCTAACCCAACCTAACCTAACCCAACCTAACCTAACCCAAACTGAACTAACCCAACCTAAACTAATCCAACCTAAACTAACCTAACCCAACCTAAACTAATCCAACCTAATCTATAACCTAACCTACAACCCAACCCAACCTAACAACGTTGTTTGTGTGGTGCGAGGAGTCCCTTTTGTGTAGCATTTTTTTTGTTCTAATTCCTCTTGTTTTAACCCCCCCCCCCCCCTACTCCATGCCCCCTCTCACTCGACCCCTCCCTCTCCTGACCTAACCTAAGCTAATCCGACCCAACCTACCAGTGTTGTTTGTGTGGTGCGAGGAGTCCCCTTTTTGTTTATTTTTTTTTTTTTTAAATACCTCTTTCTTTCCCCCCCCCCCCCTCCCTTCCATTCCCCCCTCTTCTGACCTCCAATTATTAATGATATTATTGTGTTTGCTGTTTTTGTCTCCGGAACATTGTTTGTGTTGTGCGTGGTGTCCCTTTTGAGTGCCATATTTTTTTTTAACCCCCCCTCTCTATCTTCCCCCTCCTCTGATCAGCCATTTATTAATGAATGATATTATTGTGTTTGCAGGTTCCTTCCAAACGTAGCATTTTCTGTGTTGGGCGAGGAGTCGAGGTGAGCGGTGATGTGCTGCTTTCACGGAGTGGATGCGAGCAGCTCGCTCTCTGCTGTCCCGGGAAACTTGTACGGGCCCGAAGCCAGCCGGAGACCCGCTCTCCTGTTATTCTGAAAGTCAAGAAATGTAAGAACAATTAAACAACTCTATTCTAATCATATCAATTAAACAACTCTATTCTAAAACAATACTACTTTACACATTTACATAAATACAAACCACATTAAATAACAACCGACACGCATGTTAACGCAGCGCCACGTTCATTGTACACTATAGTTTCATAAAGTGCAAACTTTTAGACGTGAGTTGTTATAATAGATTGCCTTGTTGGTAATAAGAGAGAGCATTAAATTTTAAATACATATATCCTGGAGGTGATTTGATCATTAGTAAAAATCATTTAATAAATAATTATTGCGTTTTGATGAAATATCATGGAACCGACAGGTTTTGATCATCATATTAATAATTCTCCGCTCGTAAATGAATTGAACAACGTGAAATGGGTGAAGCGATGATATTATTTTATCATAACATTATCAGACGTCAATATTTTTAAACCGAGATGAATACGATATAATAATAACAATAACACTCTGCAATAATTAACAATAATTATTTATTAAATGATTTTTACTAATGATCAAATCACCTCCAGGATATGGTTCCATGATATTTCATCAAAATGACAATTCAACACACCTCCAAAAAGTGATATAGCGTCATGAAAAGTGATGAAACAAAAACTACGTTTAATAGTTACCTACGTAACCTATTTAGCCTAGTTTTTGTTTCATCACTTTTCATGACTTCATATCACTTTTTGGAGGTGTGTTGAATTATCATTTTGACGATATATCCGGTCACAGAGTCAGAAGGATCAAGTTATTTATTATTAGATCACGCACAAGTATTTATTGAAAAAAAAATAATATATATTAATTACATATTTAAAAATACATCTTTCGCCATCGTACATTTCTTTCTTTCGAAAAGTTCAATAATAAAATTCTTATTGTCAAAAGTATAGAGTGTATAGTCTGGCCTCAAACCATTTTTTGTGTGTTTTGGTACTATATCATTTTCCTTTATTGGCATTAGAGGTCAGCAGTCTATGCAGAGCTTTTATACTTATTACATAAATTTTTTCTACCGAATAAGATGAAGGTGATATAATTGTTAATTTCCTTCTCTTATCTCATATCTGTGAATAAATTGTGTAATGAATGAATTTAAATCTATCTATTCAAATACTGCCGCCGCAAAGTTTGGTTCGCGGATTTGCCGCCAGAGACAGGGATCTACACTTTCATTCGGGGATCTACGCTTCGCTAGTGGTTCGCGTCTAGGTCGAAATACAAACTTACTGGTTTTGAACTTGGATAATATTCATGTTCAGAGTTCATGAAACAATTTATTATGATTTGTATTATTTTTATTTTAAATATATTATTAGTTTAATGACTTTGGCGTAATTGTGATATGGAATTATCATTTATTGATACTTTACTTGATTTTTTTTTTTTTTTTGTTTGCTTTAGATATTAATCAATTATTGTGGGATTATCGTAGAATTTCTCCGCTTGTGCAGCGATAATTAGCTTCTTTATCAGAGGAATTTTTGCGTCGTTATGAAGCCTGATTGATCCACTAGGGTGCGCGCATTCAACGCTATTAACTTACCGCCTATTATAATATATATTTCGCTTGTTTATTATTCTGGACCGACATGATATACACGTTCTGTTAAAATGTATATTTATGATAATGCTATATATGAGGAGGTAAAACATTGTACGTATTATATCGACTTTTGCTTTATGACAATAATGAAAATATTGGCGGCCCTAATAAGGGCCTTTTGTTTGACTTGGACGACGATGATGATGATGATGAGTCGTTTGTTTGTTCTCGGTGTTGCTGGGTGTCGTGTCGGTCAAGTTGGTCGGTAGTCTGTCCATCTGTTGGCTCCTCACTTGGAGCTGGTGTACTTGGTGACGGCCTTGGTGCCCTCGGACACGGCGTGCTTGGCCAGCTCGCCGGGAAGGAGCAGCCTGACGGCAGTCTGGATCTCCCTGCTGGTGATCGTGGACCTCTTGTTGTAGTGGGCCAGGCGGGAAGCCTCGGCGGCGATGCGCTCGAAGATGTCGTTCACGAAGCTGTTCATGATGCTCATCGCCTTGGAGGAGATACCGGTGTCGGGGTGCACCTGCTTCAGCACTTTGTAGATGTAGATTGCGTAGCTCTCCTTCCTCCTGCGCTTAGACTTCTTCTTGTCCCCCTTGGAGATGTTCTTCTGGGCCTTGCCCGACTTCTTGGCTGCTTTTCCACTTGTCTTGGGTGGCATCTTGCTTGCTGTTCGTCAGAGAAGACTCGATTTTGGTCTTCAAATTTTCATTTTTTGACTTTACTTTACTTTTACGACGTTGTGGCGGCGCTCGACTAGGGCGGCCCTATTTCGCCCGGAGCTAGCTAGCACCCGAGCGGCCCCCTCTGCTATAGCATCTCCCGTAGCGGGGGGGAGCCGAATGCGGCCATTGTTAGCGAGCTCGCCGAGAACGTAAATACACCGGTCCCGTGAACGAAAAAGTCACAAGCAAAAACAGTCTCGTTCTGACACCGCTACCGTCAACACCTTACAAGTGATCGCTCCGCAATTACCTGTGCACCTGTGTTTTTCCAAGTGTTAATCCTGACCGCAACTCTGGGTAATCTCGCCCGCTCACTAATTACCGTTCCTACCCGGCTTAGCAACCAACAGTGAAAATTCCCGCTCGCTCGCTAATCACCGTTCTCACCTGGCATAGTAACAATCAATGACAATACAGTTTCAAACACAAGTTCGTAGAATTTTCCGCCCGTTACCAACTCGTTAAAAACATTTATTATTTTACAAAAGTGAAAGTTACCAACCACAGTTTTATACGCGTCAAAGGTCCCCTAAGTGATCTTATCAACAAGCTGCTCTCCGGCGTGACCATTGCTCAGGGAGGTGTTCTGCCCAACATTCAGGCTGTTCTCCTGCCCAAGAAGACAGAAAAGAAGGCGTAATTTTGACAGCGACAAACTATACTAACATCAGAAAAAAAAAAAAATGAACGTCCCTCAAGTCCACGACCACCACCACACCATACCATCAAGATGACTTGATTCATTATTTAAAAAAGGCCCTTCTCAGGGCCGCCAATTTTTCTCACTATTTTAAAATTACAAAAGTCGTTATATACCTACACTATATGTAAATAATTATATTCTTCACGGTCTTAAATCTATGTATGTATGTATGTATGTATGTATGTACAAAATATATTCTATTCGTGCATTATTATTGGCGAAAAGTTGACATTTTAAATCTCATTCAATTTGAGGTTAAAGCAACGTGTCAATCAATTTGTGATTAATGGATAATGGCAAATGGAGTAAAATTAGCTTGATTTACAAGCTCTAGCTCCTTTATGACGATGATTTTATTGGGTCTAGTCGTATTATATGATATTTTCGACTGTTTTATGACTATTCATTCATTTAGATATTTTACAATACGCACTTACCCTTAATTTGACATTTATGACCACAGACAATGATAAATTATAGATGATAAATCAATACAATAGTGATGGGGGTGACGCGTCCGACACTTTCGCAAAGAAAGTGATTAAAAAGTTTAAAAAAACATGAATAAATTATGGATATGGGGTGGGTGTGGTGTTTTTTTTTTTTTTTTTTCGTATTTTCGATAGAGTAATTTGCAATCGGATGAACATTTGGCGGCCCTGATAAGGGCCATTTTGTGTGACGTTTCGCGTCGATTGGGTCGAAATTGGAATGGTGAGCTGTTGTTTGTTTGTTTGTTTGTTTGTTGTCTCGCTTCGATCCGATTGATTTGATTAGATGGTCGGTCGGTTGGTTGCTCGCTCGCGGCTTAAGCACGCTCGCCGCGGATGCGTCTCGCCAGCTGGATGTCCTTGGGCATGATGGTGACGCGCTTGGCGTGGATCGCGCAAAGGTTGGTGTCCTCGAAGAGGCCGACCAGGTAGGCCTCGCTCGCCTCCTGCAGGGCCATCACGGCTGAGCTCTGGAAGCGCAGGTCGGTCTTGAAGTCCTGGGCGATCTCGCGCACCAGTCGCTGGAAGGGCAGCTTGCGGATCAGCAACTCCGTGCTCTTCTGGTAGCGGCGGATCTCGCGAAGGGCGACCGTGCCGGGCCTGTAGCGATGGGGCTTCTTCACTCCTCCGGTGGCGGGCGCGCTCTTCCTCGCCGCCTTCGTGGCCAGCTGCTTCCTGGGAGCCTTGCCTCCGGTAGACTTGCGGGCGGTCTGCTTTGTACGAGCCATGTTCTGTTTGAAATATTACAGTGACCCGAAAAACAGTCTCGTCGCCCTATTTATAGGAAAGAACCGTGAGAGTGCGACGGTGCGATGCCATTGGTCGCCCGCCGGGTCTTGGGGAGTGAGTAAATCAGGGTTGCCAATGCGTATGTTCTAAAATACCCACAGTGGAAAATTCAAAATCAAAATTATATATATATTTTTTATTTTATTTTTTTTTATATGCGTATAAAATTCGTAAAAATAAGTATTTATACTACATTTATAATATATATATATCCTGCGAAAGAAAACGAAATTATAGTACTTTTAATAATTGGAAATATTATTTTTCAATATTGTCGGAAAATCAAAAAATGATCTTTTAATGGGATCTCCGCACTTTAACTTTTCTTATTAAATTTACAATTCATCAGAATTCACCGCGATTTTGGGAATTCACCACGAATTGGCAACCCTGCAGTCAGTCATGCTACGCGAGTGGGGGGCCATCGTCGGTTTGGCCAGAGAGTATAAAATGAAGGCGAAATCCGGAAACTGAAAAATCAAA
>JAIUSX010000323.1:0-19586 GCA_026573805.1 Hesperophylax magnus | reverse complement strand
ATGGAAAATGGTCTAAAACATCGTAAGTCGTCGAAAAACACTGAAAAATATTGAAAAACCATGCAAAATGTGTAAAAACGTCATAAAACCTGAAAAATTGCAGAAATACCTTATTTTTGTGTTAAAATGTGATATAACATGAAAATTGTTCTTAAACATCATTAAACAATTTTTTTATGGTTTGTCTTTAATTAACAGTGTTTAACGAAGATTTGTCACATTTTAGGTACTAAACGACGACAAAAATTTTTTTTATGGTTTTTCTTTAATTTTCAGTGTTTTACGACGATTTGAGACATTTTTAAGGTTTTTCATTGATTTTAGTGTTGTACGACGATTAAACAAATTTTTATGGTTTTTCTGTAATTATCAGTGTTTAACGAAGAGTTGACACATTTTAAGTACTCAACGACGACTAGGCATTTTTTTTGGTTTTTCTGTAATTTTTAGTGTTTAACGACGATTTGAGACATTTTATGGTTTTTCAATGATTAAAGTGTTGTACGACGATTAAAAATTTTTTTATGGTTTTTCTGAAATTTTCAGTGTTTTTAAGATTAACATTTTAAGTACTTAACGACGACTAGGCCTTTTTTTACGGTTTTTCTATAATTTTTATTATTTTACGACGATGTACGAGACAATATACCGTCCGTACAATAACTGTAGATACGAAGGTAGCTGGGTACACTTGCCAGCGTTTTCAGTCTTGGTAGATGTTGTAGAGGTTGGTAGTGGAGTTTTAAAGCCACGATCAGAGAGGAATTTATTTCCAGATCTGAGTTGACGAAAGGAATTTATTACTGGCAAAAACTGAATTTACTACTGAATAAAAACACTTGAAAATATTTCTTGAGACTTTGTAGATGGTTTTTCAGGAGAGAGGATTCCCTTTCAGAAGTAGTTGTTGAACTGAACTTGTATGGGATTCGATTCTCTACTTATAGAACGTTTTCAAATCGAGCCCTCTCGGAGGTGTTCTATCCTCTTTCGTGAGGAGTAAAATGGTTAGGTATTTTTCCTCTCTGCAATTATCTTGTTGAGAGGAAAGTTATAATTTAATATGATACCTTTAATCAAGTCAGTTCAGTCTACCAAAACCATCTCCCCCAGTCCCGTTTATTTATTTTATAAATAATTATATAAACTTTCATATTGGGTTTGAAGTTAAATATCTTTGGTTTGAACATTTCCCAAAGAGTAACAAATATATTTAGATATAATTTTTCATGTTATTATATTAGTATATAATCATTTCTTGATGTTGACATTTATTTCGTAGTTATATCTTGCATCATTTTCCCGTAAATCCAGTCTGATGATATCACAATTAATCACCTTTGAATCTGTTATCAGTGTTTTATAAGAAATTCAAAGTGACATGCTGGGCTGTGATTGGTTGGAGACGGCGGCCATCATGGAATTCCATCCGGGGAGTAGTGGAGGGGGTCCTACGTAAATACTGAGTCGCCTTCCTAGCTGTGGTTACTTCGTGGGTTGGTGTCTCCGAGAGAGGTGGTGGATGGTTATTTTCAGATGTGTTTCAGGTTCTGCTATTATATTGCTATGTAATTATCTTGATTAATCACATATAATACATCATTTGATTGAGTTATTTTGATGTAAAGATTTCCAAATGTGTCGGTGACACGGTATCAAGCGGTTTCGGGGTTTGAGTGTTTTTGTGGTTTTTGGCGTAAATATGAATTCTCTTGAAATATTCTGGAGGCCTGGATACGTATGATACAGACGATTTGAGACTATTTTATGGTTTTTCATTGAT
Organism: Hesperophylax magnus; assembly: GCA_026573805.1. Taxonomy (NCBI): domain Eukaryota; kingdom Metazoa; phylum Arthropoda; class Insecta; order Trichoptera; family Limnephilidae; genus Hesperophylax; species Hesperophylax magnus. Next base: position 17,803 of record JAIUSX010000323.1, on the reverse strand, counting down.
TTTAGTGTTGTACGACGATTAAACAATTTTTTATGGTTTTTCTGTAATTTTCAGTGTTTTACGACAATTTGATACATTTATAAGGCTTTTCAATGATTTTGAGATTTATCGACGATCAAACTAATTTCTATGGTTTTTCTTTAATTTTCAGTGTTTAACGACGATTTGTGACATTTTTAAGGTTTTTCAATGATTTTCGGTGGTGTACGACGATTAAACAATTATTTATGAGTTGTCTTTAATTAACTGTTTTTAACGAAGATTTGACACATTTTAGGTACTAAACAACGAATAAAAAAAAATATGGTTTTTCTGTAATTTTCAGTGTTTTACGACGATTAGAGGAATTTTTATGGTTTTTCATTCATTTTAGTGTTGTACGACGATTAAACATATTTTTATGGTTTTTCCGTAATTTTCAGTGTTTAACGACGATTTGAAACTTTTTTATGGTTTTTCATAGATTTTAGTGTTGTACGACGATTAAACAATTTTTTACGGTTTTTCTGTAATTTTCAGTGTTTTACGATGATTTGAGACATTTTAAAGGTTTTTCAATCATTTTGGGTGTTGTACGACGATTTAACAATTTTCTATAGTTTTTCAGTAATTTTCAGTCTTTTACGACAATTTGATACATTTGTAAGGCTTTTCAATGATTTTGAGTTTTATCGACGATCAAACAAATCTCTATGGTTTTTCTGTCATTTTCAGTATTTTACGACGATTAGAGACATTTTTATGGTTTTTCAATGATTTAAGTGTTGTACGACTATTAAAATTTTTTTTATGGTTTTTCTGTAATTATCAGTGTTTAACGAAGAGTTGACACATTTTAAGTACTCAACGACGACTAGGCATTTTTTTTTTGGTTTTTCTGTAATTTTTAGTGTTGAACGACGATTTGAGACATTTTTATGGTTTTTCAATGATTTAAGTGTTGTACGACGATTAAATAATTTTTTATGGTTTTTCTGTAGTTTTCAGTGTTTTACGACAATTTGATACATTTATAAGGCTTTTCAATGATTTTGAGATTTATCGACGATCAAACTAATTTCTATGGTTTTTCTTTAATTTGCAGTGTTTTACGACGATTTGAGACATTTTTATGGTTTTTCAGTGATTTAAGTGTTGTACGACAATTAAAATTTTTTTATGGTTTTTCTGTAATATTCAGTGTTTTACGACGATTTGAGACATTTTATGGTTTTTCAATGATTATAGTGTTGTACGACGATTAAAAATATTTTAATGGTTTTTCTGAAATTTTCAGTGTTTTTAAGATTAACATTTTAAGTACTTAACGACGACTAGGCATTTTTTTACGGTTTTTCTATAATTTTTATTATTTTACGACGATGTACGAGACAATATACCGTCCGTACAATAACTGTAGATACGAAGGTAGCTGGGTACACTTGCCAGCGTTTTCAGTCTTGGTAGATGTTGTAGAGGTTGGTAGTGGAGTTTTAAAGCTACGATCAGAGAGGAATTTATTTCCAGATCTGAGTTGACGAAAGGAATTTATTACTGGCAAAAACTGAATTTACTACTGAATAAAAACACTTGAAAATATTTCTTGAGACTTTGTAGATGGTTTTTCAGGAGAGAGGATTCCCTTTCAGAAGTAGTTGTTGAACTGAACTTGTATGGGATTCGATTCTCTATTTATAGAACGTTTTCAAATCGAGCCCTCTCGGAGGTGTTCTATCCTCTTTCGTGAGGAGTAAAATGGTTAGGTATTTTTCCTCTCTGCAATTATCTTGTTGAGAGGAAAGTTATATTTTAATATGATACCTTTAATCAAGTCAGTTCAGTCTACCAAAACCATCTCCCCCAGTCCCGTTTATTTATTTTATAAATAATTATATAAACTTTCATATTGGGTTTGAAGTTAAATATCTTTGGTTTGAACATTTCCCAAAGAGTAACAAATATATTTAGATATAATTTTTCATGTTATTATATTAGTATATAATCATTTCTTGATGTTGACATTTATTTCGTAGTTATATCTTGCATCATTTTCCCGTAAATCCAGTCTGATGATATCACAATTAATCACCTTTGAATCTGTTATCAGTGTTTTATAAGAAATTCAAAGTGACATGCTGGGCTGTGATTGGTTGGAGACGGCGGCCATCATGGAATTCCATCCGGGGAGTAGTGGAGGGGGTCCTACGTAAATACTGAGTCGCCTTCCTAGCTGTGGTTACTTCGTGGGTTGGTGTCTCCGAGAGAGGTGGTGGATGGTTATTTTCAGATGTGTTTCAGGTTCTGCTATTATATTGCTATGTAATTATCTTGATTAATCACATATAATACATCATTTGATTGAGTTATTTTGATGTAAAGATTTCCAAATGTGTCGGTGACACGGTATCAAGCGGTTTCGGGGTTTGAGTGTTTTTGTGGTTTTTGGCGTAAATATGAATTCTCTTGAAATATTCTGGAGGCCTGGATACGTATGATACAGACGATTTGAGACTATTTTATGGTTTTTCATTGATTTTAGTGTTGTACGACGATTAAACAATTTTTTATGGTTTTTCTGTAATTTTCAGTGTTTTACGACAATTTGATACATTTATAAGGCTTTTCAATGATTTTGAGATTTATCGACGATCAAACTAATTTCTATGGTTTTTCTTTAATTTTCAGTGTTTAACGACGATTTGTGACATTTTTAAGGTTTTTCAATGATTTTCGGTGGTGTACGACGATTAAATTTTTTTTTATGGTTTTTCTGTAATTTTCAGTGTTTTACGACGATTTGAGACATTTTAAAGGTTTTTCAATCATTTTGGGTGTTGCACGACGATTTAACAATTTTCTATAGTTTTTCAGTAATTTTCAGTGTTTTACTACAATTTGATACATTTATAAAGCTTTTCAATGATTTTGAGTTTTATCGACGATCAAACAAACTCTATGGTTTTTCTGTAATTTTCAGTATTTTATCACGATTTGAGACATTTTTAAGGTTTTCCAATGATTCAAGTGTTGTAAGACAATGAAACAAATTTTTATGGTTTTTGCTGTAATTTTCAGTGTTTTACGATGATTTGAGACATTTTTAAGGTTCTTCAATGATTTTGGGTAATGTACGAAGATTAAACAATTTTTTATAGTTTTTCTGTAATTTTCAGTGTTTTACGACGATTTAAGACATTTTTATGGTTTTTCAATGATTTAAGTGTTGTACGACGATTAAACACAATTTTATGGTTCTTCTGTAATATTCAGTGTTTAACTACTAGACTATTTGAGACATTTTAATGGTTTTTCATTGATTTTGGTGTTATACGACGATTTAACAATTTTTATGGTTTTTCTGTAATTTTCAGGGTTTTACGACGATTTGAGACATTTGTAAGGTTTTTCGATGATTATGGGTGATGTACGACGGTTAAACAATTTTTTATGGTTTTTCTTTAATTATCAGTGTTTAACGAAGATTTGACACATTTCAAGTACTAAACTGTATCAAAACGTACGTAAAGTACCTGTCGTGTTCTGTCAAGCTGTTATTTATACTAAGAAAAACCCAAGTTTAACTAATCCGCCGAAAGTAAAAAACTATCTATCGTGAAAAACAACGAAAGTTCAACTTGTGGAAGTGTTATCTCTTAAATCATTTGCTTTTTAGCACATTTTTAAAGTTATACACTAATCATCCATAATAATTGTTTCACTAACAGAAGTACCTTTAAGTGATATTTACAACAAGTGCGTTCATTGGCTGCCTTTGATTATGAGCTCACTTTTCTGGGCTCCAATTGGTTGCCTTTGATTATGAACTCACTTTTCTGGGCTCCAATTGGTTGTCATAGTGTTTTGAAACTATAAATAACTTCTGCATTCTAACAAATCGAAAATAATTATTTTATTTAAAAAAATACTTCGTTTAACCTTTGCCGTTGATGCATATGTTTAAAAATTGTGGGGAAAAAAAGAACTCTGTTAAAAACCCTATAATTGCTTCCCCTTACACCTCCCAGTCTGAAGAATCGGACTCCGACGCTGATGAGATTGAAGCCGAAAATAACCCTGACCTGAGTCATGTATCAGGACATAAAATATTATCCGGGACTCAAATTGCCCTAAAAGCCTTACAGGACGCATTGGCTGAAAAGCCATCCAAAGTGTCTAAAGAGCAGCAGCTTCATCGAGAAACGTGACAAATGTTCTCGGTTCCGTTGCCCAACTTCTGCTGGAGAAGGAAGACCTTAGAGGAGACCTTAATTCGGCCCTAGCTAATATCAAGGTCTTACAGGCCGAGAAAACAATGGCCGAAAATTATACAAAACAGCTGCTGGACAAAATTCAACAGCTTGAGTCAGATCTGGATCCAGTAATGCGCCGTGTGGCTGATGCAATAGAGGCTAGCCTTTCATTTGCTGAAGTTACAAAGAAAAAACTCCCAGTGCCTCCACCACTCACTCGTACCAGTATCAAAATAGGGAAACCAAGACCATCTGTATGTTTTTTTCCCAAACTACCGGGGGTCGATGATAGCGATGGGACTAAAAAAATTATTAAAGACATCGTTAAGCCATCGCAATTAGGAGTGAGGATAACGGGAGTAAAAAACATAAAAAAACAAAGGAGTCATTATCCACACTGCCAGCAGCCAGGAACAAGAAAGGCTTTTAAATGATCCTGTAATATCCAGCTCTGACTTGCTGAGTGCCCGTCTTCCAGTTAGGAGGCAGCCAAGGTTAATATTTTTTTAACGTGCCCCGTGAACTATCGGATGAGAAATTTTTAGAGAATGCCCTCTCTGGAATCTCTGAAGGTGACAACTTTAAAGAGTGTGCATCCAAGTGCAAACTTAGTCATATGGCTGGAGCTCGAACCGGACCGTCTTGCCACAGAGTGTACTCGGTGCCCGCTAACATTCGTCATGCATTGGTGCAACAAGGTTGTGTATTCGTGGACTGGACCGTTTGCGGTGTGCGTGACTTTGTAGGACTTACAGTGTGTCAGAACTGTCAAATGGTTGGACATTCTCACAAGTACTGCAAAGATACAAAGAGATGCTCTCACTGTGGTGTAGAAGGAGGACACGCGCGCGAGGCCTGGCCCGCTGCTGCTGCAGCACCCAGTTGCGCTACATGCGCACGTTTCGGAAAGCCTGCAGCTTCCCGGGCCCACCCCACTGAAGATAAGGACTGCCCGGCGTACAAAGCGGCTTTATTGAAGGATCTCTCCACCATCGACTATGGCGTTTAATCATACGGAAAAAGATGGCGAGGCAGTTGCTGTTGATGCATTAAATATATTATATCAAAACGTGATGGGTATTCGAACAAAGACCGTAAGTGTGCGCAATGAAATTTTAATCAATAATTATGACATTATTTGTTTTTCTGAAACATGGCTGAACTCAACAATGTTTAGTGAAGAACTGTTTGATGACAGATATATAGTATTTAGGAGAGATCGTGAGTCAACCAAATCTGCGTCTAAAGAAGGTGGCGGAGTTCTAGCCGCCGTTTCTAAAAAACTTCTTGTGTCCAGAAAAACGGAATGGGAGAGTGACAATGAAGATTTGTGGCTTGTAATTAAGTCTCGTTCCAACTCGCTCATCTTTATTTGCATCCTCTATATTCCTCCTAGTGTAACTGTAGACAATTATTGTAATCAGATTGAAAAATTACAAGATCTGTATTTAAAATATTCAGTTTCCAATTCACAGTTTATTATTATTGGTGATTTCAATTTGCCCGAAATAAAATGGTTACCTGACAATTCATTTAAAAATAATGTACTTTCACCTTCTAATTATAAAAGCATGAAAGCACACAGTCTTGTCAACCTTTCATCAATTTGCAACTTGTATCAATTCAATAATGTACTAAATACAAATGAAAATTTATTGGATCTTGTTTTCTCTGATAAAGTTAACATAGATATACATATAGCACCTGGCTTAACCAAATTGGATCAATATCAACCTTCATTTGAAATAATGGTGAAACAAAATAAAGATCAATTTTTAGAAATCAATAGAAGTGACTCAAAATATAACTTCAGGAAGGGAAACTTTCATGAATGTCGACAGGATCTATTATCTGTTAATTGGATAACTCTTTTTAAAAATGAAAATGTGAATAGTATGGTGATCTTGTTCTATGAAAAATTATGGGAAATAATTGACAAACACTTTAAAAAATATATTACTAAAACAAAAAATCAATATCCTGTCTGGTTTAATCAGCAATTGATTGCTCTTCTTAAGAAAAAAACAACATTAGACTTAAGGTAAAAAAAAACATGGTAACGAGTCAGATTACAGAGAATTTTCTTATTTAAGGAAAGTTACAAAAAAAATACAAAGCGAATGTTATAAATCATACATCAACTCTGTCGAAAGTGGTCTGCAAGGTAACATAAAGGTGTTCTGGTCATACTCAAAATCATTACGAAAAACCAATTGTATTCCTAAAGTAATGCATCTTGACGATATTTCCGCAAATGACGGTGAACAGATAGCAAACATATTTTCTAAATATTTTTCATCTGTTTATACCCATTCGGAATCATCCACTAATGGTTCAATGCCAAACATAACTGAACACAATCAAAGCAATTTGGGTAAAATACATATTTTATTAACTCCTGGGAGTACAATGCTTTATATAATATACTTTATTCTGTATTGTATACTTTTAATAAATAAAAATATTGGTGCAGATGAAATAAAATGTTTTTTGAGTAAAATAGATTCCAACAAGGGTCCGGCCCAGATAATATTCCTCCTTTCTTTGTCAGTTGCTTTGCAGACTCTTTATGTTTACCGCTTTTTATAATTTTTAATGCATCCCTAACCACGGGAACTTTTCCTGATCTGTGGAAAAAAGCACATGTGGTACCAGTATTAAAATCGGGAGACCAATCTTTAGTAAAAAATTATAGACCAATCAGTATATTATCCTGTTTTGCTAAGGTTTTTGAATCTCTGATATATAAAAATATTTTTTTCGCATTTTAAGCCCCTTCTCTGCACTAGGCAACATGGGTTTGTTCCTCAAAGATCTATTAACTCAAATCTTTTGGAATTTTGTAATTATGTATGTAATTCTTTTAATGAAAGATTACAAGTAGATGCAGTTTATACTGATTTCCAAAAAGCTTTTCATAAAGTTAATCACTCCATCTTATTAAAAAAACTTGAACAAATAGGAATACATGGAGATCTACTTCGCTGGGTGAAATCATATTTGTATAACAGAACTCAATTAGTTCTTATTAATGGATACAAATCATCCCCTATAATTGTAACTTCCGGTGTACCACAGGGTTCAAATCTTGGCCCCCTGCTTTTTCTTATATTCATAAATGACCTTGGCTCGAAATTAAATTATGATTATGCTTTTTTCGCCGATGATCTTAAAATTTTTCGTAAAATCAAATCTGTTTCCGATCATCAACTGCTTCAAAACGACCTCGACACACTTAATAACTGGTGTACTGTCAATGATATGCACTTAAATGTTGAAAAATGTTACATTTTAAACTTCACTAGAAATAGAATTATAAAGGATTTTTCCTATGTTATTAATAATATTATTCTCAAAAAAGTATCTTCAATAAGAGATCTAGGAATCACTCTTGATTCTAAATTCATATTTGATGTACACATTAACGACATTAAGTGCAAATCATTAAAAATGATGGGATTTATTCATAGAATATGTAAACCTTTCCAAGATCCTCAATCAATTCTAACTCTTTACAATGCCTTAATTAGAAGTAAACTTGAATACGGAAGCTCTATTTGGAATCCACATTACTGCAAATATGAAAATATTGTAGAATCCATTCAAAAAAAATGCTAAGAATGTTATCCTTCAAATGTGGATTACATGACCATCTAAGATCATATGACGTACGTCGTGATTACTTCAAGATTGATACACTTAAAACTAGAAGGCAATTGACTGATCTCATATGTTTACATAAAATTATTCACGGTCAACTTGATACTGCATTATGTCTTAGCAATATTAAAATAAATGTCCCCAATTCGCATTGTTTAAGACGCCATAATTTTTTTCACCTGAATACATTTATAAATAATATCGCCTACTTTAGCCCTCTGACCCAGATGTGTCGACTATATAACAAGATAGAGTGTGCTGAAATAGATATTTTCGTCGATAATTTGTACGGATTCAGAAAAAAAGTTCTGGCGCTATTAAAAAATATTAGCTAATTCATTGTATCAATTTTCTCTCTATGCATACCTCTCGTATTTCTTATGCCTCTTACCACTTGTAATAATGTATAATGTAATGTGTTACTTGAGCGAGCTTATATATGATTGTGTATTTTATTTTTATTTTTTGATGTTTTTTTTTTCTAATTGTATGTATCTGTATTTAATTGTGTGTATCTGTATTTAATTTTTTGTATCTTTATTTAATTGTAGATTTTTGTAATTGTACAATAACTGAGTTTTTATAAGTGGATTGTTCTCACGTAAGTGTGATCATCTGTAAAACCCAGTATAAATAAATAAATAAATAAACGACGACTCGAAATTTTTTATTGTTTTTCTGTAATTTTTAGTGTTTTGCGACAATTTGAGACATTTATAAGGTTTTTCTATAGACATATGAATATTAGTAGACCTGCCCTAAGTGATTAAAAGCGTATTATTTCCCACTCCCCATACCGATTCCATTGGAGCCGGCTGGGCTCGCGTCTGGCATCCCGTGAATTTAGAAAACTTGACGTCATTATTCTAGTGCGAACTACGGTCGAGGCATCATCGGTTCATTTTACGAAATAACACGGCAAAATGGTGGCTTGTGCTATGAAAACTTGTAAAAATAGATGTGAAAAAGAGAATAAACCCAATTGTCGTATTACATTCCATATATTAGCATTATTTTACTTTATTTTAACCTTATTCACATCGTATAATATGGATCAGTGTAGAAACATATACTATCATATCGAGATAAGTCTGAACGCGAAACACAAAGCCGTTTGCATAAGAATCAGGGATGTGTCTTCGCCTTTTGCGCTTTGATAACATACATAATCGTATCATTTGGAACTTCTATTTTTTCATCTGTTATATCTTGCTGGAACTCCATCGTGTTAATAAAGGATAATAAACCAATCATTTTTAAATTTATTCCACTTTAATAGCGTTATTACTAAACGAGTTTTGAATTTAACACAACTCATAAACAACACTTAATATAGGATAAATGGTTGGTTATCAATTGTGAAAAATTGGTATGTTTGGAAGTAAAATTTGGATACAGTGAGCATGTTTGGATTGAAAAATGTGTGTGTCATTAATGCTGTCCGATGATATTTTTTATCTATTCGAATTAAAAATATTATATTTTTCTATCGCACGTCGCCACCGATCATATATTATCTTTGGAACATTCTATCACACGTCGCAACGGACCACGTGTTAGGTACGCGCGTTATTTCGCATGTACGGTACTGCTGGAACGAGAAGGAGTGCATATCACGTAATGCGCTAGGTTATACCGAGTGGCGATGTGTGATACAAAACATGTTTGTATTTTTAATTGAAAAAGTGTCATCGGACGGCAAAATGATGTCCAAATTTTTACTCCAAATACTCTTAGGAATCGCTGGTAAAAGCTGTGTGTATATAATTTCATTTGTTTTTTTTAGTTGTTTTACATTCTATTATCTTCTTAAAAGTGAAATGTTATATATTTTCTTAAAGATTTTATTATTTTATTATTAATAGGAACAGAGCGGTTGTGACAACCCCCCAACATTGGTCGAATGTAGCGATTCTCAAGTGTGCTCATGGTTGGTTGCTGGGAAGTAAATTATGAACATTTATAAAAGTGTCTTAACTAAATAAGTAAACAAAATATTCGGCTCTGAAAATAGAAGAAATTTATTTTGCCGAATTTGGACTTCGCAAATTTTTTCATAACGTGGCGAGTAATTTGCGCTCCCATGTAAAAATGACTATTCATTCAAAAGCAGATTTTACTTTTAAGAAGTAAATGGTGATATTATAATGCGAGATGCCTATTTACTGTCAGATTGATTTATTGACGAAACACAGTCAGCTTTCCTCTCTGCGTCCCGCAACTATTGGTTTAACCCCTCGCCTTTAACTTCTCGTCTATTAATATTCATATGTCTGTGAGTTTTTCAATGATTTTGAGTGTATTGCGACGGTTAAACAATTTTCTACGGTTTTTCTGTAATTTTCAGTGTTTAACGATGATTTGACACATTTCAAGTGCTAAACACAACAAATTTTTATGGTTTACTGTATTTTTCAGTGTTTTGCGTGGTTTTGACTCATTTTAAGTGTTTAACGCCGACTAAACATTTTTTTATAGTTTTGCAGGAATTTTCACTGTTTTAAGACGATTTGAGAAATTTTTATGGATTTTCGTTGATTTTGGTGTTATACGACGATTGTAGAATTTTCTATGGTTTTTCTTTAATTATCAATGTTTTACGACGATTTGACACATGTTAAGTGTGGTGTATGTGTGTAAGGGGGACAGCATGAGAGCGAGACAGCGAGTACGAGACGTATATAAGAGATCGTATGAGCGGGAATGAGCCTCTCAGTCCAGAACCGTGATAGTCTTCTTACAAATAAATATTATAATACAAGCATTGTTATTATTGAGTATGTAGAGTTAACATACGTCACAGTGGCGCAGCACGGTAGTTCGTAAATTATTAAAAGTTTACGGAGAATCAGATGATTCAAGAAGATTATTCGAATTTTTGGTGATCACAGTATAGTCTGGCGCTTTTGGGCGTTGGATCGCTAAATTTTGAAGGAAGAAGAAGAATAATAAAAGGCTATCAAATTGGAGAATTCACACGCAGCCGAGGCGAGCACGCAGATCGGGCCGGGCAAATTGCGCGGTAAAAACGCAATTTTACACGTGTGTGGGAGCCGACATTGCAACATTTTGTCGAGAGTACACCGTTACACGGGGTACGCAGAAGATCCAGGATCAAGATCGGCATCAAGGGTGAATTGGCCGGAATCCGGGACCGGGGTTCTGTCGCTACAGCGGGAAGGAAGACCTTGGAAGGTGATCGTGTCCGCAGCTGAAGGGAGACGGAGCCAGGAAAGGGTGCTGAGACGTTGGTGATTCACAGGCTCAGGGCAGGGGCTCGGAGCATAACCTCTGGAAGGGCTGAGATACGTATATTTTATTCAACTTGTTTCAGTTCTTCTCCCAATGGAGGCGATTTGTAAGAATTTGGGGACGTTCTGTTACAGAACGGGAGACTGGTCATTGTTCAGGGAACGATTGGATCAGGCCCTCATTTTAAATGATGATAAGTTGTTGTCACCAGAACGCAAAAGAGCATTTTTGCTGAGTTGCCTCACGGAAGAAACTTTCTCTCTATTATGTGATTTATGTTTTCCAAAAAAGGTTTCTGTTTGTTCTTTTGAAGATTTATGTAAATTATTTGATTCACATTGCAAACCAGTTAAAAATATTTTTGAGTCTCGTGAATTATTTTATAAATGTAAACAGTTTCCTAGCGAATCCGTTAAAGATTACGCGGCTAGATTGAGAGGGTTAAGTTTATCTTGTAATTTTGAGCTGAGATTGGAACCATGTTTAAAGGACATATTCGTTATTGGGATTTTTAATGAAAAATTGAAACACAAGCTATTCGTAGAGGCAATCGATACTTCTTTTACGGATTGCATTAATCTAGCGGCGACGTGGGAACATGTTGTGGCTTTTAAAAAAGTAAATCCGAATTTAAATGTTGTTCATAAGGAAAGCGAGTATTTCCATAAATCCAGGAAAGATAGTCCTTCCAGGAATAAAAATTCAATGCGGAGTAAATCACCGGTTAATGGTACGTTAAAAACTTGTTTTTTGTGTGGAAAAAAAAATCATTTGCAAAGAGATTGCTGGAAAAAAATTTTGTGTAATCATTGTAACAAATCGGGTCATCCTAGTAATTTGTGTAAATACAATAAAAATTATGTAGGTACTAAAAATAAACGGTTGAATTCGGTGTTCGTGGTTAATAATAATGTGGGGCCGGAACCCACATATATAGATTTGTTAATTGGTAACATAATATTGCCGGCGTTGGTAGATACGGGGGCTGCGATTAACGCGATACCATATGAAGTGTATTTAAGATATTTTGTTTCTTACGATTTAGAAAAGTATAATGTTCATTTGTCAGGGTATGACGGAACGCAGTTAAATGTTTTAGGTAAAGTGAATTTAGAGGTGTCATTTTTAGGTAAAAGTGCGAAAATACAGTTCGTAATAATTAAAAATGGTAATTCTACAATAGTTGGTAGAGATTTTTTACAAGTTTTCGGTATCGGATTAAGTGGAATAAATTCTGTAAAATTCAGTGAGATTAATTGTGATAATCATCTTGTTTTTCGTGAAAGTTTAAAGAAGAAATATGCTCATGTTTTTTCAGAAAAATCGGGTAGGCTTAAAAATTATGAGGCAAACATTGAAGTTAATTCGGACTTTAGGCCAAAGTTTGTAAATCCGAGGCCATTACCTTTTAGTTTACGTGAGAAAGTAGAGATAGAGTTACAGAGAATGTTGCATGAAGACATTATTGAAAAGGTAGAAATAAGCGATATTGCAAGCCCGATTGTTGTTGTAAAAAAGAAAGACGCTTCAATTAGGATTTGTACTGATTTCAAAACAACATTGAATCCTATGTTAGCGAAGTTGAAATACCCACTACCTCGTATTGACGATTTAATTTCATCTCTGAATGGTGCAAAATATTTTGCTAAGATAGACTTACGAAATGCATTTGGACAAATTTCATTGAACGAAAAGTCTAGAAAATTATGTGTGATTAGTACGCATATAGGTTTATTTGCTTATAAAGTATTGCCTTTTGGCTTAAGCACGAGTCCGGCCATCTTTATGCAAGTCATTACGGCGATAGTTGGTGGACTTAGGAACGTTCGTGTATTTTTAGATGATCTACTTTTATTTGGGAATTCTAAAGAGGAATTATTTTCTATTTGTGAAGCAGTACTTAGCAAGCTAAGTGATTGCGGATTAACTATTAATGAAAATAAGTGTTCTTTTCTAGAAACAGAGATAGAATATTTAGGTTATAGAATTTCGCAGAAAGGAGTTATGCCTTTAGAAAATAAAATATATGCTATTACCCAAATGAGTGTACCGAAAAATGTTTCGGAACTTAGAAGTTTGCTGGGAGTTATTTCCTACTATAGGTCTTTTATACAGAATGTGTCAGGTATTTTGTCTCCTTTATACCAATTGTTGAAAAAAGGGATAAAATTTGTATGGTCTCAGGAATGCAATATTGCGTTTGAGCAAGTTAAGAAACTGCTGACGTCAGACAATATTTTGGTGCATTTTGACCCACAATTACCTATCAAGCTAATTACAGACGCGAGTGATATAGGTATATCTGCTATTATATGTCACGTATATGAGAATGGCATGGAAAGACCGATTGCATTCGCTAGCCGTTTATTGTCAAAAACGGAATTGAGGTATTCCATTCTAGATAAGGAAGCGTGTGCAATAATATTTGGATTAAAAAAATTCTTTCAATATTTATATGGTAATAAATTCGTTCTAACTTGTGATAATAAAGCTTTGGTACATATTTTGAACACTGAAAAACAAGTGCCAATACTAGCGGCAAATAGGCTACAGCGCTATGCGCTGATTTTACAAACATTTGACTATAATATAGAATATGTCAAGTCGGGTGAGAACAAAGCGGATTTCTTATCTAGGTTGCCGGTCAATAGTAATAATAATTTAAGTGATTGTATCGACGAGGTCGACGGTAGCGAATATTTCTTAAATTATATTGGTAGTCTGAACGTTGATAAGATTGAATCGGATTTTTTAAATATAATTGAGGCGGAATCGACAATTTCAAAAGAAACGATGAAGCAGTTTTCGATTAAAGATGTAAACATAGCAACCATTATTGGGTTCGTAATCAATGGTTGGCCGGATAAAAAGTTTTTAAAGGATGACTTGTTAAAATTCTGGTATTTTAGAAATAAATTATCGACTTATGACTCGTGTTTATTTTATAATAATAAATTTGTGGTTCCGAGGGAATTAAGGGAAATCATATTGAATTTCATACATCAATCGCATTTAGGTATTGTTAAATCTAAAAATCTTGCTCGAAATTATTTTTTTTGGTTAGGGATGAACTCAGAGGTAGAAGCAACTGTGAAGCAGTGCGTTCGATGCTTGGAGTGTTTACCCACTCCATGTAAAGTTGAGTTACAGCCGTGGCCAATCAGTGGATTAATATGGAATAGATTGCATATTGATTTCATGGGACCTTTTGGTGGTTACAATTTTTTGATAATCGTTGATGCAACTACAAAATGGATAGACTGTCACATCGTAAATAAAGTAGATTCGTTTTGTACAATAAAAGTTTTGAAAAGATTATTTTCTAATTTCGGAATTCCGGAGCAGGTAGTAAGTGACAATGGTACAGCGTTCACTTCAACAGTTTTTAAGGAATTTTGTCATAATTTTAATATTAAATCGTTGACATCTCCTGTCAACCATCCAGCTTCTAACGGACTTGCCGAAAATGGGGTTAAAACGGTAAAGAATTTTTTAAAAAAAATTATGATAAATAATAAATTGCCTGCTGATTTTGAGGATAAACTTTTAACATTTTTGGTTGATATTAGGAATACGCCTTCTATGTCTACGGGGATTGAACCTAGTAAATTAATTTTGGGAAGGAAAATTAGATCAATTTTTAATACAATCATTCCAATATTAGATAATGTTGAAGGTCAAGGTTTTAAAGGGATTGATAACACGATTAAAGATAAGATGTTATTGAGTCAGCAAAAACAAAAAAAGTATTATAGAGGAAAAAAAATTAAAAAGTACTTTGATGTTGGATCTAAAGTTTTAACCAGGGATTTGAGAAGTGATAAAAACAAATGGATATTAGGAGAAATTTATAAAAGATTGGGGAATAGGGTTTATTTAGTAAAAATTATGTCTACAGGACAAGTGTGGAAACGCCACCATGATCAAATTTCAGAGAGGAAGGTTAGGTGGGGGGAGAGTGACAGGTCTGATGATTTGCTGGACCTGGGTCCACTCTCGGACGTGGACATGACCAAGTTTCCTAATTCCTCTGATTTTTGCAGGTCGCCTACACCATGGGAGGGGAGGTTACGCCCTCGAGGACAACGCCCATGCTACACCGAATGAAGAGTCAAGAACATACATAATTACATATAAATTGGAAATTAAATACATAATGGAAATAATTAAATATATTTGGCTTATATAAATTTGTAAAAATAAAAAGATGTAATTATGATTTAAGTGTGGGGGTGTGGTGTATGTGTGTAAGGGGGACAGCATGAGAGCGAGACAGCGAGTACGAGACGTATATAAGAGATCGTATGAGCGGGAATGAGCCTCTCAGTCCAGAACCGTGATAGTCTTCTTACAAATAAATATTATAATACAAGCATTGTTATTATTGAGTATGTAGAGTTAACATACGTCACAAGTATTAAACAATGTTAAGTATTAAACAATGACTACGCATTTTTAATGGTTTTTCTGTAATTTTCAGTGTTTTGCGACGTTTTTTTGACACATTTAAAGTGTTAAACGCCAAATTAACCATGACCAAGTTTCCTAATTCCTCTGATTTTTGCAGGTCGCCTACACCATGGGAGGGGAGGTTACGCCCTCGAGGACAACGCCCATGCTACACCGAATGAAGAGTCAAGAACATACATAATTACATATAAATTGGAAATTAAATACATAATGGAAATAATTAAATATATTTGGCTTATATAAATTTGTAAAAATAAAAAGATGTAATTATGATTTAAGTGTGGGGGTGTGGTGTATGTGTGTAAGGGGGACAGCATGAGAGCGAGACAGCGAGTACGAGACGTATATAAGAGATCGTATGAGCGGGAATGAGCCTCTCAGTCCAGAACCGTGATAGTCTTCTTACAAATAAATATTATAATACAAGCATTGTTATTATTGAGTATGTAGAGTTAACATACGTCACAAGTATTAAACAATGTTAAGTATTAAACAATGACTACGCATTTTTAATGGTTTTTCTGTAATTTTCAGTGTTTTGCGACGTTTTTTTGACACATTTAAAGTGTTAAACGCCAAATTAACATTTTTTTATAGTTTTTCTGGAATTTTCAGTGTTTTACGCCAATTTGATACATTTATAAGGTTTTTCAATGATTTTGAGTGTAATGCGACGATTAAATTTTTTTTTATAGTTATACTGGAATTTTCAGTGTTTTACATCAATTTGAGACATTTAGAAGGTTTTTCAATGATTTTGAGTGTTATTCGACGATTAAAAATTTTTGTTTTACAGTAATTTTCAGAGTTTTGCGACGTTTTGACACAATTTAAGTCTTAACCGCCAACTTAACATTTTTTCATGGTTTTTCTGCACTTTTCAGTGTTTTACGACATTTTGAGACATTTATAAGGTTTTTCAATGATTTTGAGTGTATTGCGACGGTTAAACAATTTTCTATGGTTTTTCTGTAATTTTCAGTGTTTTACGACGATTTGACCCATTTCAAGTGTTAAACGCAGACAAAAAAAAATTTGTATGGTTTTTCTATAATTTTCAGTGATTTTACGACGATTTGAGTTATTTTTATGGTTTTTCAATGATTTTAGTGTTGTACGACCATTAAACAAATTTAAATGGGTTTTCTGTAATTTACAGTATTTTTCGACGTTTTTACACATTTTAAGTGTTAAACCCCGACTAAACAATTTTTTAAGGATTTTCTGTAATTTTCAGTGTTTTACGATGATTTTAAACATTTTTATGGATTTTCAATAAATTTGGTGTTATACGACGATTGAACAATTTTTTATGGTTTTTCTGTAATTTTCAGTGATTTACGACGGTTTTTTATGGTATTTTATTGATTTTGGTGTTATACGACGATTGAACAATTTTCTATGTTTTTTCTGTAATTTTCAGTGTTATAGGACGATTTGAAAAATTTTTAGTGTAAAATGCCATCTTAACATTTTTTTATGGTTTTGCTGGAATTTTCAGAGTTACACGACGATTTACCACATTTCAAGTGTTAAACGCAGACAAATTTTTTTTATGGTTTTTCTGTAATTTTCAGTGTTTTACGACGATTTAAGACATTTTTATGGTTTTTCAATGATTTTGGTGTTATACGACGATTGAACAGTTTTTAAAGGTTTTCTTGTAATTTTCAGTGTTTTTCGACGTTTTTACACATTTTAAGTGTTAAAACCGGACTTAACAAATGTTTATGGTTTTTCTGTAATTTTTAGTGTTTTACGACGATTTTTTGACATTTTTATGGTTTTTCAATGATTTAAGTGTTAAACGCCGACTAACCAATATTTTATGGTTTTGCTGGAATTTTCACTGTTTTACGACGATTTGTAAATTTTTAATGGTTTTTTATTGATTTTGGTGTTATACGACGATTGACCAAATTTCTATGGTTTTTCTGTAATTTTCAGTGTTATGGGACGATTTAACACATTTCAAGTGCTAAACGCAGACAAATTTTTTTTATGGTTTTTCCGTAATTTTCAGTGTTTTGCGACGATTTAACACATTTTAAGTGTTTAACCGTGACATAACATTTTTCTATACTTTTTCTGTAATTTTCAGTGTTTAACGACGATTTGAGACATTTTAATGGTTTTGCAATGATTTTAGTGTTAAACCACGATTCAACAATTATTTATGGTTTTTCTTTAAT